>JANZLX010177068.1:0-12751 GCA_025531955.1 Erythroxylum orinocense
GAATGTCACGTGTACGTTGACCAAGTTAAGGCTTCTCCTGCCTGCCCGCTAGTGGCACGGAGCTCCTTCATGGACTCTCTCAAGTTTACGACTACACAAGGCCATTATGTAGAATTGTGGAGTTTGTCATGTTTATGGATCTGCCCAAACCATTATGATGTGCTTATGTGTTTACATGTGTTGACAAATTTGAAAAATGCTTGACTTATGTGAGTTGTGAATTGGCTTGATAAATTAAGAAATTGTGTTTTATGATTCAATGAGAATTTGCTATGTTCATGAAGGTTTTTAATGGTTTTTTCTTATTACCGGTTATGAAACTGTTACCCACAAGCTTTTGAGCTCACTCATTTTCTATCCCATCTTCAGGCAATGAATAAGAGATCGAGTCGAGAGTCAAGGCATCACTCCAATTTGCATATTTTGCTTTTGAAGATAGATTTTGTAAAACAGGGCTTTAGTCACATTTTGAGCGATTCTAGTTTATGTAAACTTGGTATTTTTGGGATTATGATGTATTATGGCTCGAAATGCCCACTAAAGTGTTATAAACTCTTATCTTTTGATGTGAATGAAATACATACACATTATGGTTGTTTATGGGTTTTCAAGTCTTTACATTGTTATTTTCAATTTTTCATAAGGGTAGGAATTGTGTTCTGAATTCAAGGGAAAATATGGAATAATCTAGGTAGAATTGGTAAAAATTGTCTTCTCGGAAGTTGTAGATGATCTTTCTAGCTTTCCAACGACATAAAGGTTGTAAATTTTGGATATCGGAGTGGAAAGATATGATCCTTGCAAGTTGTGATACTGCATAAGAGGTGTGTATAGAACATCTTTGGTAAATGATGGGAAATTGTGGTTTTGATGAACCAAATGGGTTAAGAATTGAAAGTTTTATGAGATAAATTTATGTTTGAATTGTTATGGAGTGGTTTTGCACTACAAGGGTTGAATTTGAGAAGATTATTAGTGAATATTGTGTTAGAATGGATGTTGGAAGCATTGGGAGGCTTTGAAGGGGTTTGGGGATCCCCTGTGTTTGTTAGATGGACATTAGGTCCGTTTAATAGACCTCATCAGGTAAAAAAGGACCCCCAACCTCACCAATGTCCGTTTAACTGACATTAGGTCCATTAAACGGATCCTGTTTATGTCCATTAGACGGACATGTATGTCCATTTAAAAGATATTCACGGGAAAGCTACAGTAAAATGTGATTTTGGCCCTTTAAATGGCCAAATCTTACTTTGTTGTTTGCCTCAAATTGTAGATCTAGAAGTCTTCTTTCAAATCATCTATGAACGAACTGAATCAGAAATCGGTAGAAAAAGTTATGGTAATTGCGCCAAGACAAGTACAATATGAATGAGGACTTACACATGTTGGATTGTTTTGGTCATAACTCCCTCATCCGACCTCCAAATAAAGTGATTCTTGAACAAATAGACTTCTAACACCTGTCTCTATCACTCTATGAAAATTTGTATCTTTTGGAGTTGATTTGAAAAATTTTGACGAAGAGAAAGTGAGGTGTTGGTTGGGATTGGGGTATGAGCATACTTTGGCTTTTAGTCATATTTTGTTCCATAGAGCTCCGATTAAGATGGTTCTTGCTTCAAAACAAAATAGAGACTTAGAGCTACAATTTCTTTGAAGAAGTCAAATTGTAATTTCAATGTTTGCTTGGTGTGGGCACACTACCCTTGTGGGATGTTGGCTAATGACCCTATAGGGCAATAAGCTCAAAGTTTATGACTTCAGATGTTGAGCTTCGAAAACAGGGTCCAACAGTATGTAAAGCAAAAGGTTAAAGAAAAGGTCAATTATGATTGTGTTAATGGGGCCTACCATAGAAACACTTTAGGTTTGTAGTTATAAAGCATAAGATGTTATGTTGTTGCAAATTGTTGGAAAACGTGATTTCTTTTTGAAAATAAATGGTTAAAAATGGTGAATTATGTTTTGGTTCTTACGATTTTTTGGACTTACAATTTGGTAATAAAAAAATACCATTTAGTCCTTAAAAGTTTTTGACTTTACAGTATTATTTTTCAACATTATAGTAAAATTTCCAAACTTATTTAATTAAATGTTTAATGCAAAGAAAGGTTATTAGTTATTGAAGTGACCTTGCTTAAAAAGATATTTAGAAATTTAATTATCCATTCTTTCAAATTTTTAAGTTATATGATGCTAATGAATGACATAAAAGATAAATTGAACAATTGGGATTATTAATTAAAATGCTAGGAGATCACCTAAAGGTGGATCATTGCTTATAATTAATAACATTAAAGAGACTTATCGACATACTTGGTGAATATGTTTGTATATCCAAAGATAACATGCATACTAGCATGAGTATAATTGACTATTTATTAAAGTGTGTATATATATGTTAATAACATCATTATGGATTAAGGATATATATTTAAGCATCACCCAAAGGTGTATATATATATATATATATATATATATTAAAGTTTATTATTGTCTGAATCCATTAATTGTACTCAAAGCATTAATTCTAATAATTTGTTAGTTATGAGCAATGGTCTAATCATGTTCAATGGACTAAACTATGCTAATTGGTCTGAGCAAGTCCAATTTTAGTTGGGTATTATGGATAAGGACTTGGCATTAGTTCTGAAGAAGCCTGCAACCATTACAGAGAGTAGTACATAGGCTAACAAGACACATTTTAAGGCTTGAAAAAAGTCTAATAGGTTAAGTCTAAACTTAACGTGATTAAAAATGGCTAAAAATGTTAAGCTATCAATGCCTTATATGGACAATGTAAGAGAATTCATGATGAAAATCAATGAGTACTTATAATCAAACATAACTGACAAGTCTATTATAGGAAACTTAATGAGTGAATTGATAACCTAGAAGTTTGATTGGTCTCAACCTATCCATGATCATGTAACATGCATGTAAAATCTGGTCGCAAAGCTGAAATCAAAGGGCATAGATGTGAGTGAATCCTTCCTATTACAATTTATCATCAACTCATTTCCTCCTAAATTTGTTTAGTTCTAAATGAATTATACTATTCTTAAAGAGAAATGGAACTTTTAAGAAATATAGGTCATGTTAGTGTAGAAGGAAGGGAGATTAAATAAAATGAAGGAACACTTTGTTCATCTTACAGTACATAATGAAGCTAGTAGTAAGAAGGGAAAGCTAGGAAAGAAGAATAATAAGAAGGACAAAGCCCTAGTAAAGATGAATGAGGGCCAAATCTATAAAGGGAAACGTTGTTTCTTTGCAAGAAAGTTGGTCACCTTAAGAGAGATTGCCCTAAGAGAAAGGTTTGGTTCGAAAAGAAAGGTAAGTACTATGTTTCACTATGATTTGAATCAAACCTTATTCAGTGTCCGATAATACCTGGTAGTTAGATTTAAGTACAACTACTCATGTGTCACATGTTACGCAAGATACCTTTCAATCCAAATCATAAACAAAAATGAAGAATTCTTATTTATAGGTAACAGAATGAAGGCATGAATAGAAGGAATTGGGACATATAGATTAATCGTAGACATTGTTTGTTATTTAGATCTTGAAAAGTGTCTTTATATTCTTGGACGTGCTAGAAATTTAGTTTTTTTTAAGTAAGTTAGATAAGATAGTTTTTAATTGCAATGTTGGAAACAATACGTTTTCTTTATATAAACAACATTACTACTATGGTTCTGGTACATTAAAGGATGGTTTATATCATTTTAACCTTGTATTAATCATTCTCAATCCCTTTCCATGTTGACCACAATATTGGTAATAAACGTAGTGTATATAATAAACACTCTGCTTACTTATGTCTTTAAAGGTTAGGTCATATATCTAGAGAAAGGCTGATGAGGTTCGTGAAAAGTGAAATCTTACCTTAACTAGATTTTACTGATTAGGATGTGTGTATGGATTGATTTAAAAGCAAGCAAACCAAACACATATCTAGGAATTCAACCACAATAAGTACTAAGTTACTTGAATTAAAACACATTGATATATATGTGGTCCTTTTCAGGTTCAGTAGTGCAAAGTATTTTATTACCTTTATTGATTACTATTCATGTTATTGTTATCTCTAATAATTACATGAAAAGTCTCAATTAGTGGACATTCTTCAAAGTTGGGGCATTTGTGCATTGTATTCAACACTCGTTGCACCACAATAGAATGGTGTAGCTAAAAGTCGAAATTGTACTCTTATAGATATGATTAGGAGTACGTTAAGTTATACTAATGTACCTTTATCTTTATGGATGTATGCATTAAAGACAGCCACATATCTTCTTGATAAGGTTCCTAGTAAAGTATTTCTTGTGACACTTTATGAATTGTGGATAGGTAGGAATCCTAAGTTGAGGCACCTACATGTTTGGGATTGCCCAGCAAAAATAAGGATCTATAATCCTTATGACAGGAAGCTTGATGAAAGAATTATCACTGGTTAATTCGTTAGTTATCCAAAAAAGTCTAAAGGGTACATATTTTATTATACTAATCATGATACAAAAATAATTGAGTTTGGTAATGATAGGTTCATTGAAAATGGACAAATCAGTGGGAGTGGCAAAATTATGAAAGGTGGATATTTAAGAGATTCAAGTGGAAAATCCTTCACTTAGTATCTATTCTCAAGTTATTTTTTCTCTTGTTGTATCATAGTCACGTAACATATCAAATCAACAAGTTAATATTCCAAACTCATAAGAAGATAATGTCAATAATGAACCAATAAATAATGTGCAAGTCACAAATGATCAAGAGATTCCATAAGAAACAATATTGCAAAGGTTTATAAGGGAGAAAAGACCAGCTATATCATATTACTATGTGGTGTATTCACTTAAGCATAAGTGTGACTTGAGCATTGATAAGGATCCAGTCTCATTTAAAGAAGACTCGAAATATATCAATTCTAAAAATGGATCAAAGTTATGAAAGAAGATTTAAAATCTATGGATGATAATCAAGTATGGGAACTGGTTGAGTTACCTGAAAGCTAAAAGCAAGTAGGTTGTAAATGGGTCTTTAAGACCAAAAGGGACTTGAAAGGTATAAAGCTAGACTTGCAGCTAAAGATTATAGTTAAAAGGATGGCATTGACTTTAAAGATACCATGATATGTTTTTAGTTGATTGTATAATTATTCCATAACACTTAGCGCTTAATGACTATGAAATTTCTTAAGATAGTCACTTTGACACATATGTGATTTTAGGCATAATTCTAAAGCAAACAAATTAAAGTGAGTTGAAAGCACGATATTTTGCTCATTTTGAAGATTTACAATCCTTTGTCTTCATGGAGAAAGAAAAAAGAAAGGAAAATGAAAATAAATGAAGAATAAAGCATTAAAATTTCTCACAGCCATGCTGGAAAAGTTGCATAGTTGTAAATGTGTGTGTCATGGCTGTGAAACAAGATGCATGGGCATGAGTTATTCCTCATGCCCATACAAGATAGTAATTTATGATGGACCACAGATGGAGCAAGGCATGCAGCAGCTGGAAGCGTGAAGCAAGACGATAACACTTGCATGTTTTTTCATGCAAGGGACGTAGAGCATGAAATGCATATAGAAGAAGCAAAATAGTAGTGCAAGTGGCCAAGCAAAACGCAAGAAAATGGAAATAGAGTAAGGAGCAAAGGTGTCAGCTGCAACATAACAAAGATTGGATAATAAAACAAAAGCTGGATAGCTACACGTGAGTGGAGGGCTAAAGCAAAGAAGGGTAAGATGAAGACACCTAACGTGACTGCATTGTGTCTCATGTGAGTAATCCACCACACACACACCAGTTGTCCATTTTTCTACATTAAAAACCTAGTTGTCCCATGAAAGATATCTTATGGATAAAATATGACAAAGCTTACAAATAAACAAAAAAGTGGACATCAACTAAAGGACAGTGGTTGATTACAAATAAAAAAAGAGTGGAAAAAAACATAAGGGTCCTCTTCAATTTTGAAATGCCACCTGTCCCTTTCATTTAACCTAGCATTTAAGGTATAAAGAAGAGAGGATGGGACAAAAAGAAAGGTGGCTGGAAGTGGGTGAAAAACTGAGAGAGAATAAAAGACAACAACTCCATTTTTTGTCTTCTTCAGTTTTGTAACAATTTTTTAGGTGTCTTCGGCTAGGGAACATTTTAGGGCCTGAAGCAATTTCTTCTTGGGAGCTCTTGGTTTTAATGAAGATGAGGGACAAAGCTCTCAACCTTGGGAGACCCATAGAGAGGTAGCTTCCTGAAGTCGATTCGGAGGCAACGTCAATGTCTACAACCCATTTAAGCATTCCTTCCATTGTTTTGTTATTTCTTTCTCTTTATAGAAATTTTTTATGTTATCCGATGTGCATGGATTTGGGTATTGTGAATAGATGATTTTAATGCCATCATTGGATCATTTTATTGTAAACGCATCACTAGAATATTCAACGCAATCCATAATTGTTATGTTGAAATTCATTTGTAGCTACTAATGGTTCGTAATCATTAGGGATAACATAACCTAGGTTAAATGACGCATCATATGTGATTTTTTCCTTGATTAATCTATTATCCTAATTCATAATACTGTTGCCTAATTAAATCTAGAAATCATATCCTAAATTATTCAATAGTTAGGTTTAATTAACGATTGTATCTTAATTAAACAATACCTAAGGGAAAATCGGTTTAATTATTAATCCACGATTAATAGTTGCTAGGAGAGGTTTGAAAACAAAAAATCATTGAAATATGTTTAATTAGGCTGTAGGCTGAGATTGAACCAAATAACCTAGTCCCTATCTAATTATCCACTTTTATCATTTTTTTCATGTTTTCTTTAAATTGCTTTTGTTAGTTAGTTTAGCTTTATTTTATTTTCTTATTTTTTTAAAAATCAAAACCCCTCCTAAACCTAAATGCCAATTAATTTGATTTCAACAACTTTTACACACACTTGGAAGAACTGATTAATATTATGAATGCTAATACTTTGCAGTTTCAATAGAATGTACAACAACAATTTCAAATGGCTATACAATAGTTGTAGGAAGAGATAAAATTGGGCTTACAGAACTTGGAACACCAAATGGGTGAGATGGCAGCGAGGATCGACTGCTTAGAATCACAAATGGAAGAAGAGCAGCTATATCAACTTGAGGAGTACCCAATGGACGTTAGTATGGAAACCTTATGAAGTGATAACAAGTTTGTGAGTTTTGAGAGCAATACTCAAGGGATTGCGTGTGAAGAAGAAGTTGAGGGGGAGCTCGAAGCAGAAATAGATATATCTTTTAGCTCGAAGGTAAATACTAAGTTTGATTTTGTTGTTGAGAATGATTCTTTACTTTTAGCTAGTAGGTTAGAGAAATTAAACAAGGAAGAAAAAGGTGAAGTGACATTTGAAATATTTACTCAATTCATGGACTCAGTAGAGATTAAGAGTTTGAGGATAGGGAAGATGCTGAATGGGAATGATTATCAATCAAGGCCCTATCCAAAAAAACCTCATGTGGAGAAACTGCATTTGCCACCAGAAGATCATAATTTTGTCACATGAGGGAAGTGTGGAGTCGAGTTAGTGACCCTAAACAAAAGCACTTCTTGGGAGGCAACTTATGGGAAGTAAAATTCTTTTCTTTAAATTTTCACATTTAGTTTTTTTATTCAGGTGTGTTTTTAATTATTTGTTTCTTACTTGTTTTTAAGTTTTCAATCAAAATGAGAGAAAGAATAAAACAAACAAAACAAACATTTTCTCGTTTTCTATTGCTTCTAGGATTATATAGTCATGACTAAAGAATGAATTGACTAGAGAATTTCATGGCAACTTTAGCTTGTACTTTTACTTTTGTGATTGGTTGATGTGCATTATTTTTAGAAGAGTAGTGAAAAGTGGTAGATAAAGTTGGTGAGATTTTGAGCCTTATTAGACTGACACATTCATACCAGTCTCATTGTCTTTATTTATGTGTGACCTTCATGACATGTACATCCTAATTTTGTTTTGATTTTCTATTCAAGACCCTAGTTTTATTACATGCATCAACATGGAAATGATTAGGCATTCTTTGCTTTTCCGAATTACATTAGCCAAATAGCCTACCCAGTATATGATTTTCCTTTTTGATAAGCCCCTTTAAACTTTATTAGCCTTTCTTTTATATTAACCACATTACTTGCTTCAAACCTAACCAAGTGTCTCACCTAATCCTTAAAGCTAGTGAAGCATTCATTGATTGTTGAGTTTGTGGATATACAAAAGTATAAGTGTGGAGGTTTATGTATGTATAGGTTGGTTATAATGTTGGGATGCTATTTTATGTCTTATCATTTAAATTGCCAAGTTGATGTATTTTCTTTCAATTTTCATAAAAAAGGAATAAGAGTAAAGAAAAAGAAAAGAGAAGAAAAAGAAAGAAAGAACAAAAAAAGAAAAAGAAAAAAAAAGAAAAAAAATGTTTAAATGAATGTATCAAAGAGCAAGTGCATGTGTGATGAAAATTTGTTTAAGATTAATGCATCCTCCTAAATTTGTAATGAATGAGTTATTTGATTATATTGCATATAATGTGGAGGTTGTTTTGGATGAAGCACTTCTTGTGAAGGTTTATGGCGTGAGAGTCGAATTGAGATGTGAAATATAAGTGCTGCATTCGTCATGGCTAAAGGTACCCAGTTTTGTATGAATGTTAACTTGTGCCTTTAATATTTCATTAATTGTTACTTTTTTTCGCTAGCTTTGATGGCATTCATGCTACTTTACCCAAATACGTCACACCTTACCTTTACGCACATTACAACCTTGAAAAATCCTTTGATTCATGATTTTGCTTGTGACCTTTAGTGGTGAAGAAATGAATGATAAGTAAAGTTTTGGATTGTCATGATCATGAACGGTATTGACTGTACCCATGGATATATTTAGTTAAACATATTTTCCAAGGTCGGTTTTAATGGTATTGAATGTTGACTATTCAAAAACAAAAGCTTGGAATGTTGAGTTCTTGCTATGATTTTTGACTATCATTCATCTTTGCTTATGATTATGTATTCTTAGGAAATATGGGAATTGAGTAAATGTTTTTAAGTCTATAAGCTTAATTTGGATGTTTTGCCCGAGGACGTCCAAAAGCTAAGTGTGGAGGAAATTGATACGTGCTTAATGATTGTATAATTGTCCCATAATTCTTAGTGATTAATGACATGAAATTGCTTAAGATACTCACTTTCACTCATATGTGATTTTAAGCACAATTCGGAAGAAAAGAAGTTAAGGTGAGTCAAAAGCATGATATTTTGGACATTTTTTTAAGATTCACAATCCTTTGTCTTCTTGGAGCAAAAAGAAGAAAAGAAAATGAAAAGAAATGAAGAATGAAGCATTAAAATGTCTCACAGTCATACTGGAAAAGTTACACAGCCCTGAGTGTGTGTGTCATGACTATGTAACAAGATGCATGCTAGATAGTAATTTATGATGGACCAAAGATGGAGCAAGGCATGAAGTAGCTGGAAGCATGAAACAAAATGGCAGCACGTGCATGTTTTTGGATGCAAAAGAACACGGAGCATGAAACGTATATAAAAGAAGCAAAACGACAGAGCAGGTGGCCAAGCAAAGAGCATCAAAACAGTAGCAGAGTAAGGAGCAAAGATGTCAGCTACAGCATGACAAAGATTGGATAATAAAACAAAAGTTGGACAACTGCACGTGAATGGAGGGCTGAAGCAAAGAATGGGAAGATGAAGACACCTAACGTGAGTGCATGGTGTCTTACGTAAGTGAGATATTACACACAAACTAGCTATCCATTTTGCTACATTTAAAACCTAGTTGTCTGATGCAAGTTATCTTATGGATAAAACATGACAAAACTTACAAATAAACCAAAAAGTGCACAACAACTAAAGGACAGTGGTTGATTACAAATAAACAAAGAGTGGACAATAACATAACGGCTCTCTTTGGTTTTGAAATGCCACCTGTCCCTTTCATTTGACCTAGCATTTAAGGTATAAAGAAGAGAGGATGGGATGACAAGAAAGGTGGTTGGAAGTGGGTGAAAAATCCAGAGAGAATAAAAGACAACAATTCCTTTTTTGTTTGTCTTAATCGGTTCTATAACAAGTTTTTAGGCGTCTTTAGCTAGGGAACATTTTGGGGCTTGAAGCAATTTCTTCTTAGGAACTCTTGGTTCTAATGAAGATGAGGGGCAAAGCTCTCAACCTTGGGAGACTCATGGAGGGGTAGCTTCTTGATGCCTGTTCAAAGGTGACATTGACGCCGACAACTTGGTTAAGCATTCCTTCCATTTTGTTGTTTCTTTCTCTCTTTAGAAATTGTTTATGTTATCTGATGTGTATGAATTTGGGTATTGTGAAAAGATGATTTTAATGCATTCAGTAGATTATTTTTTTACAAACCCATTGCTAGAATATTGAATGTAATTCGTAATTGTTATCTTAAAAATTTATTTGTAGCGACTAATGGTTCGTAATCATTAGGGATAACATAGCCTAGGTTAAATGATGCATCGTATGTGGTTGTTGCCTTAATTAATCGGTTTTCCTAATTCATAATATTACTGCCTAATTAAATCTAAAGATTGTATCCTAGGTTATTTAATGGTTAAGTTTAATTAACAATCGTATCTTAATTAAACAATACCTAAGAAAAAACTCAGGTTAATTATTAACCCACAAATAATAGTTGCAAGGAGAGGTTTGAGAATGACAAATCATTAAAATATGTTTAATTAAGCTGTAGGTTGAGATTGAACCAAAGAACTGAGTTCCTACCGAATTCTCCACTTTTATCATTTTTTTTCATATTTTCTTTAAATTGCTTTTGTTAGTTAGTTCAGCTTTATTTTATTTTCTTATTTTAAAAAAAACAAAACCCCCTAAACCTAATCGACGCTTAATTTCATTTCAACAACTTTGCACATACTCTTTGTGGGATTGACCTAGACTAACTACTGCTATAATAGTAGTCTAATTTATTTTGACTAGTGTTATGACACGTTGTCAAACCTTCTCTCCAGTTTCAAAGAAGGCCTTTTTAAGAATTGTTATGACATTGGTAGCTCATTATGATTTATAATTTCACCAAGTAGATGTAAAGAACGCTTTCCTTAATGATGACCTAGAAGAAGAAGTTTATATGGAACAAAAAACAGGTTTAGGGCTTGTAAAAAAGAAAATATGGTATGTAAATTAAAGAAGTCAATATATGGTTTGAAACAAGTTTCTCAACAATGGTATCTTAAGTTATATGATATCATTAAATCGTATGGTTTTGTAGAGAGCATTATTGGTAGGTGTATCTATATAAAGGTTAGTAAGAACACTTCATTATTTTGGCATTGTATGTTGACGATATTCTTTTGGCTACTAATGATTTGGGCTTGTTACATAATGGAAAGAAATTTCTCTCTAATAACTTGGAAATGAAGGATATGGGTGAGGCATCTTATATAATTGGAATAAAAATATTCCATGATAGGGCACAAGGATTGTTAGGGTTATCTCGGAAAGGATATATCAGTAAAGTATTAGAGTGGTTTAGGATAGAAAAATGTTCAACAGGGGTAGTTTAAATTCAAAAAGGGTATAAATTTAGTGCAATATGATGTCCAAAGAATGATTTGGAACGAAAGGAAATGGAATCTATTCCTTATGCATTTGTAGTTGGGAGTATGATGTATATTTAGACTTATACTATTGGGACCCGATCTCGGAACTGAACCCCAACCAAAAAATGAAAAACGGAAAGCGAAAATGAACGAAATCGAATTCGAAAGAACGGAACAGAAGGCAAAAGTCAAAGGATGCAAACGAAATAACGAAACGAAAGCAAAATGAATCGGAAACATAAGGCGAAAGAATCGAAAGCAAATCGAATTCAAATCGAATTGAAACAAATTTCCAACATCCGTGAACAAATATTCTAGAAAAATGTCGTGTTGGAAAACTTACGACAATCGGTCTAAACCGAATACAAAACAGTACAAATTTTTCTTTTTTTTCTTCATCGTACATAATCGAAGTACTTCTGTGATTCTCAAACACCAGTATCATCAGACCTCCTGTCCGGAACCTATATCACATTCAATCACATTCATAGACACAATCATATCTCAATTCACAATCATAAGTAATTCCCATTCATATCCAATCACATTCATATGCCTCAATTCAATACACAAATTCATAACTTATTATTTACATTCCAAAATGCTTACATTACGAATAATACTACATCAACCCCAAAAATTCGAATCCAAATATAAAGATACAACTGCAAAAATATACATGATATAATTGTCCCAAAAATTCTCAATATGACTAAGATCTGAATCTTACAACAAATTAACTTAAAAACACTACATATGCATGATCAGACAAATGCCTTGACATTCTTTCATCCGATCTTCTGTTCGAATACCTAGAGATTGGGATGAAAGGGGGGGTGAGCTTATTGCTCGTGGATAACATGTTTATAAATGAGGAACAAGCAAAAACCATTTTCAAAACTCATTTCCTTAATACATTTTCGAAGCCATAGTAATTTCACATTTGAAAATCATAAAACCTTATTTCATGAAATTCTCTATTTTTCAAATAATTCACAAAAGCACAAATCATGAATGCATCAATCTTGTCAAATAAATCATGAGCACATAAGCACATCAGAATGGTTTGGGAGGTCCATAAACAGAACGAGCTAGCACACTTCCCAA
>JANZLX010177093.1:0-12748 GCA_025531955.1 Erythroxylum orinocense
GCCCATTTTCTGGCAATTAAGCAGACTGATTCCTTGCATGTGCTAGCCAAGAAGTATATTGATGAGATAGTGAGATTTTATGGAGTTCCAGATTCCATAGTTTCTGACAGAGATTCCCAATTTACATCGAGATTCTGGGGTAGTTTGCAAGAGGCTCTAGGGACTAAGTTGAGTTTTAGCACGGTGTTTCATCCTCAGACGGATGGTTAATATGAGAGGACCATTCAGACCCTAGAAGGAATGCTTAGGGCATGTGTCATGGACTTCAAGGGAGCGTGGGATGATCATTTTCCGTTGGTCGAATTTGCTTACAATAATTCGTACCATTCGAGCATTTAGATGGCTCCATATGAAGCGCTGTATGGAAGGAGATGTAGGACTCCGATATGCTGGGATGAAGAGGGAGAAAGGAAGCTGACGGGACCAGAATTGGTTCAGATGACAGTAGACAAAATTAATTTGATCAAGCAGCGGCTTAAGGTAGCTCAGGATAGAATGAAGAGTTATGTCGATGCACACAAGAAGGAGATGGAGTATGAAGTGGGTGACAAGGTATTTCTTAAGACGTTTCTATGGAAAGGAGTCAAGAGGTTTGGCAAAAAGGGAAAGTTAAGCCCGCGATATATAGGTCCGTATGAGATTCTAGAGAGAATTGGGTCGTTAGCCTACAGATTGGCATTGCCCCCAGAATTGTCCCAGATCCATGATGTTTTTCATGTTTCTATGTTGAGAAGGTACAGATCAATCCTTCTCACATGTCCGTTAAACGAACACGCATGTCCGTTTAACGGACAGCTACGGGTGAAAAACACCCCTTAGTCGCTTCATGTTCGTTAGACGGACACGAATGTCCGTTGTACGCTTAACAGACAGCCTCGGGATAAAATGGCCTTAAGCGTAAAACATGTCCGTCAAACGGGCACGCATATCCGTTTAACAGACATGCATGAAAAATTAATAAATGTATCTTTTATTATTTGAGAGTAGGGTTTAAGCCTTAATCAATGTACCGTGCAATACCAAAGTGGGTTAATAACAAGTGTCAGGTGTAAGGTCTCAGCGAAGCTCCTGTCTCGGGAATGGGTTTCAGCGAGGCTCATGTCCCGGGATCATTGGGCTCCGAAACGGGGTCCGACATATATTTAGCTCTTACATGTTTTTTTTAATTTGAAAAACAAAGACTAAGAATTAAAGGCTTGGTTATGATCTAAGAGACATGAGCCAAACACGTTTCTTGTTCACTTTGATCAGCTAAAAAACAAAACACATGCAAAACAACAACTGACATACAATAAATACTATTGATTTTAAAGCTACATGAAAACAGAATCAAATATGCAGGACAACTTGCATATGCTTGTGGTACGAATTGGACAAACTATAACTAACATCCTCCAAATCAGTTTGATCTTGTGCTTTGACAGATTTCACTCATTCCCCATTTCAACTTCAGGAAAAATGATGTAATGCCTCCCTCACTTCACTTAAGCAGCTAGATGTCAAGCTTGCTCGTTGAAGCTTTGCAATCTAGGAAGACAATGTAATACCTCCTTCACTTCACTTAAGCAGCTATTTGAGCTTGCTGGTTAAAGCTTTGCAACTATCGAGCACAATGACGAATCCTACAGCACCACTCAGAAATTCAAAAGTTCTGAATTTTTGTTTTGAACAGACTTCTTTAAATGTAAAATGATACTTCCTTTCAAGTGTAAAAAGTATATGGTTTGGTTTTTGATTGTAATGTTTGGTTTTTAATGTCAAGTTTGGTTGCACTCACAATGAAATTTTAGAACTAATGTCTGTATATTGTGATTTTTGCAAATTGACTTAACACCCAAACTTTTGATCAACTCCTGGGAAAACAAAGAAAGAACAAGGTTTGTGACAAACATGAAGTTTTTTTTCCGAATAATAGTGACATCTGAAGGACATGATGGTGAGCTTTTATATTCAGCTCTTACATGTTTTAAAAAAAATCTGAAAAACAAAGGCTAATAATTAAAAGCATGTTTATGATATAAGAGATAGAAGCCAAACACGTTTCTTATTCTCTTTGATCAGCTAAAAAATAAAACAAATGCAAAACAACAACTGACAAACATTAAATGCTATATATTTTAAAGCTATATGAAAATAGAATCTGATATGCAGGACCACTTGTATATGCTTGTGGTACGAATTAGACAAGCTTTAACTAACATCCTCTAAATCAGTTTGATCTTGTGCTTTGACAACTTAACTCATTCTCCATTTCAACTTCAAGAAAAATGATGCAATGCCTCCTTCAATTCACTTAAGCAGCTAGATGTCAAGCTTGTTGGTTGAAAATTTGCAATCTAGGAAGATCATGCAATGCCTCCTTCACTTCGCTTAAACAGCTAGATGTCAAGCTTGCTAGTTGAAGCTTTGCAACTATCGAGCACAATGACAAATCTTACAGCACCACTCAAAAATTCCAAAGTTTTGAATTTTTTGTAAGTTTTGAATTTTTTGTTTTCAAACAGACTTCTCTAAATGTATAATGATATTTCCTTTCAAGTGCAAACAGTATATGGATTGGTTTTTGATTGTAAGGTTTGGTTGCACTCACAATGAAATTTCAGAACGAATGTTTGTATATTGTGATTTTTGCAAATTGGCTTAACACTCAAACTTATGATAGACTCTTGGAAAAACAAAGAAAGAACAAAGGTTTTGATAAAGATGAAGTTTTGTCCGAATAACAGTGACAACTGAAGGACATGATGGTGAGTTTTTATATTCAGCTCTTACATGTTTTTTAAAAAAATCTCAGAAACAAATGCTAAGAATTAAAAGCTTGCTTCTAATCTAAGAGATAGGAGCCAAAAACGTTTCTTGTTCTCTTTGATTAGCTAAAAACCAAAACACATGCAAAACAACAACTGACAGACATTAAATGCTACATATTTTAATGCTACATGAAAACAGAATCTGATATGCAGGACCACTTGTATATGCCTGTGGTACGAATTGGACACGCTTTAACTAACATCCTCCAAATTAGTTTGATCTTGTGCTTCGACAACTTTAACTCATTCTCCATTTCAGCTTTTAAAAAAATGATGCAATGCCTCCTTCACATCATTTAAGCAGTTAGATGTCAAGCTTGCTGGTTGAAGCTTTGCAATATAGGAAAATGATTCAATGCCTCCTTCACTTCACTTAACCAGCTAGATGTCAAGCTTGTTGGTTGAAGCTTTGCAACTATCGAGCACAATGATGAATCCTACAACACCACTCATAAATTCTAAAGTTTTGAATATTTTGCTTTCGATTAGACTTCTCTAAATGTACAATGATACTTCCTTTCAAGTGTAGAAAGTATATGGTTTGCTTTTTGATTGTAAGGTTTGATTTTTAATGTCAGGTTTTGTTACACTCACAATGAAATTTCAGGACCAATGTCTGTATATTGTGATTTTTGCAAATTGGCTTAACACTCAAACTTTTGATAAACTCTTGGAAAAACAAAGAAAGATCAAGGTTTTGAAAAAGATGAAGTTTTGTACGAATAACAGTGGCAACTGAAGGACATGGTGGTGAGCATTTATATTTAGTTCTTACATTTTTTTAAAAAATACATCTAAAAAACAAAGGCTAATAATAAAAAATGTGCTTCTGATCAACGAGATAGGACCCAAACACATTTCTTGTTCCCTTTGATCAGTTGAAAAATAAAACACATGCAAAACAACAACTGACATGCTTTAAATGCTACTGATTTTAAAGCTATATGAAAGCAGAATCTGATATACAGGACCACACGTATATGCTTGTGATACGAATTGGACAAGCTTTAACTAACATCCTCAAAAGCAGCTTGATCTTAGGCTTTGACAGCTTTAACTCATTATCCATTTCAGCTTTAGGAAAAATGATGCAATGCCTCCTTCACTTCACTTAAGTAGCTAGATGTCAAGCTTGCTGGTTGAAGCTTTGCAATCTTAGAAGATGATGCAACGCCTCATTCACTTCACTTAAGCAACTAGATGTCAAGCTTTCTGGTTAAAGCTTTGCCACTATCGAGCGCAATGATGAATCCTACATCACCACTCAGAAATTCTAAAGTTTTGAATTTTTTGTTTTCAAACAGACTTCTCTAAATGTACAATTATACTTCCTTTCAAGTGTAAACAGTATATGGTTTTGTTTTATATTGGAAGGTTTGGTTTTTAATGTCAGGTATGGTTGCACTCACAATGAAATTTCAGAACCAATGTTTGTATATTGTGAAATTGGCTTAACACTCAAACTTTTGATAGACTCTTGGAAAACAAAGAAAGAACAAGTTTTTTGACAAAGATGAAGTTTTTTACGAATAACAGTGATAACTGAAGGACATGATGGTGAGCTTTTATATTAAGCTCTTACATGTTTTGAAAAAAACATCTGAAAAACAAAGGCTAAGAATTAAAAGCATGCTTCAGATCTAAGATAAAGGAGGCCAACACGTTTCTTGTTCCCTTTAAACAGCTAAAAAATAAAACATATGCAAAATAAAAACTGATAAACATTAATTATTACGGATTTTAATGCTACATGAAAACAGAATATGATATGCATGGCCACTTGTATAAGCTTGTGGTACGAATTGGACAAACTTTAACTAACATACTCCAAATCAGTTTGATCTTGTGCTTTGACAGCTTTAACTTATTCTCTAAATGTATAATGGTACTACCTTTCAAGTGTAAACAATATATGGTTTGGTTTTTGATTGTAAGGTTTGATTTTTAATATCAGGTTTGGTTGCACTCACAAGGCAATTTCAGAACCAATATCTGTATATTGTGATTTTTGCAAACTGGCTTAACACTCAAACTTTTAATAGACTCTTAGAAAACAAAGAAAGAACAAGGTTTTTGACAAAGATGAAGTTTTTCTTCGAATAACAGTGACAACAGAAGGAGATGATGGTGAATTTTTATATTCAGCTCTTACATGTTTTTCAATTAAAACGTCTAAAAAGCAAAGGCTATGAATTTAAAGCATGCTTCTGATCTAAGATACAGGAGCCCAACGCATTTCTTGTTCCCATTGATCAGCTAAAAAACAAAACAAATGCAAAACAACAACTGACAAACATTAAATGCTATTGATTTTAAAGCCACATGAAAACAAAATCTGATATGCAGGACTATTTGTATATGCTTGTGGTACAAATTGGACAAGATTTAAATAACATCCTCCAAATCAGTTTGATCTTGTGCTTTAAAAGCTTTAACTCATTCTCTAAACGGATAATGATACTTCCTTTCAAATGTAAACAGTATATGGTTTGGTTTTTGATTGTAAGGTTTGAATTTTAATGTCAGGTTTGGTTGCACTCACAAGGAAATTTCAGAACCAATATCTGTATATTGTGATTTTTGCAAATTGGCTTAACACTCAAACTTTTGATAGACTTTTAGAAAACAAAGAAAGAACAAGGTTTTTGACAAAGATGAAGTTTTTTTTCGAATAACAGTGACAACTGAAGGAGATGATGGTGAGCTTTTATATTTAGCTCTTACATGTTTTTCAAATAAACATCTTAAAAGCAAAGGCTAAGTATTAAAAGCATGTTCCTAATCTAAGATACAGTATCCAAACACGTTTCTTGTTCCCTTTGATCAACTAAAAAACAAAACACATGCAAAACAACAACTGACATACATTAAATGCTATTGATTTTAAAGCTATATGAAACATAATCTAATATACAGGACCACTTGTATATGCTTATGGTACGAATTGGACAAGCTTTAACTAACATCATCCAAATCGGTTTGATCTCGTGCTTTGACAGCTTTAACTTATTCTCCATTTCAGCTTTAAAAGAAATGATGCAATGCCTCCTTCACTTCACTTAAGCAGCTAAATGTCAAGTTTGTTGGTTGAAGCTTTGCAATCTAGGAAGATGATGCAATGCCTCCTTCATTTCACTTAAGCAGCTAGATGTCAAGCTTACTAGTTGAAGCTTTGCAACTATCGAGCACAATGATGAATTCGACAACACCATTCAAAAATTCTAAAGTTCTGAATTTTTTGTTTTCGATCAGACTTCTCTAAATGTACAATGATACTTCCTTTCAAGTGTAAACAGTATATGGTTTGGTTTTTTATTGTAAGGTTTGATTCTTAATGTCAGGTTTTGTTGCACTCACAATGACATTTCAGGACTAATGTCTATATATTATGATTTTTGCAAATTGGCTTAACGCTCAAACTTTTGATAAACTCTTGGAAAAACAAAGAAAGATCAAGGTTTTTGACAAAGATGAAGTTTTGTACAAATAACAGTGGCAACAGAAGGACATGATGGTGAGGATTTATATTCAGCTCTTACATTTAAAAAAAAAATACATCTGGAAAACAAAGGATAAGAATAAAAAGTGTGCTTCAGATCAAAGATACAAGACCCAAACACGTTTCTTGTTCCCTTTGTTCAGCTGAAAAACAAAACACATGCAAAACAACAACTGACATGCATTAAATGCTACTGATTTTAAAGCTATATGAAAGTAGAATCTAATGTGCAGAACAACTTGTATATGCTTGTGGGACGAATAGGACAAGCTTTAACTAACATCCTCCAAATCAGCTTGATCTTGTGCTTCGACAGCTTTAACTCATTATCCATTTCAGCTTCAGGAAAAATGATGCAATGCCTCCTTCACTTCACTTAAGCAGTTAGATGTCAAGCTTGCTGGTTGAAGCTTTGCAATCTTAGAAGGTGATGCAATGCCTCATTCACTTCACTTAAGTAACTAGATGTCAAGCTTGCTGGTTAAAGCTTTGCCACTATGAGCGCAATGATGAATCCTACATCACCACTCAGAAATTCTAAAGTTCTGAACTTTTTGTTTTCGAACAGACTTCTCTAATTGTACAATGATACTTCCTTTCAAGTGTAAATAGTATATGGTTTTGTTTTATATTGTAAGGTTTGGTTTTTAATGTCAGTTATGGTTGCACTCACAGTGAAATTTCAAAACCAATTTTTGTATGTTGTGATTTTTGCAAATTGACTTAACACTCAAACTTTTGATAGACTCTTGGAAAACAAAGAGAGAACAAGTTTTTTGACAAAGATGAAGTTTTTTTTACGAATAACAGTGACAACTGAAGGACATGATGGTGAGCTTTTATATTCAGCTCTCACATGTTTTGAAAAAAAAACATCTGAAAAACAAAGGCTAAGAATTAAAAACATGCTTCAGATATAAGAGATAAGAGCCAAATACGTTTCTTGATCCCTTTGATCAGTTAAAAAACAAAACATATGCAAAACAACAACTGACAAACATTAATTGCTACAGATTTTAAAGCTACATGAAAACAGAATCTGATATGCAGGACCACTTGTATAAGCTTGTGGTACAAATTGGACTTACTTTAATTAACATCCTCCAAATCAGTTTGATCTTGTGCCTTGACAACTTTAACTCATTCTTTAAATGGATAATGGTACTTCCTTTCAAGTGTAAACAGTATATGGTTTGGTTTTTTATTGTAAGGTTTGATTTTTAATGTCTTGTTTGGTTGCACTCACAATTAAATTTCAGGACCAATGTCTATATATTGTGATGTTAAGTCAATTATAATGCATTTAATTGACTTAACATCAATTATAATGTCTGTATATTTTCCTTTTGATCAGCTAAAAAATAAAACAAATGCAAAACAACAACTGACAAACATTAAATGCTATTGATTTTAAAGCCACATCAAAACAGAATCTGATATGCAGGACCACTTGTATATGCTCGTGGTACGAATTGGACAAGCTTTAACTAACATCCTTCAAATCAGTTTGATCTTATGCTTTAACAACTTTAACTCATTCTCTAAATGGATAATGCTACTTCTTTTCAAGTGTAAACAGTATATGGTTTGGTTTTTGATTGTAAGGTTTGATTTTTAATGTCAGGTTTGGTTACACTCACAAGGAAATTTCAGAACCAATGTCTGTATATTGTGATTTTTGCAAATTATCTTAATACTCAAACTTTTGATAGACTCTTAGAAAACAAAGAAAGAAGAAGGTTTTTGAAAAAGATGAAGTTTTTCTTCGAATAACAGTGACAACTGAAGGAGATGATGGTGAACTTTTATATTCTGCTCTTACATGTTTTTCAAAAAAAAACATCTTAAAAGCAAAGGCTAAGCATTAAAAGCACCAAACACGTTTCTTATTCCCTTTGATCAACTTAAAAACAAAACACACACAAAATAATAGCTGACATACATTAAATGCTACTAATTTTAAAGCTACATGAAAACAGAATCTGATATGCAGGACCACTTGTATATGCCTGTGGCACAAATTGGACAAGCTTTAACTAACATCCTTCAAATTAGATTTATCTTGTGCTTTGACAGCTTTAACTCATTCTCCATTTTAGCTTCAGGAAAAATGATGCAATGCCTCTTTCACTTCACTTAAGTAGCTAGATGTCAAGCTTGCTGGTTGAAGCTTTACAATCTAGGAAGATGATGCAATACCTACTTCACTTCACTTAAGCAGCTAGATGTCAAGCCTACTGGTTGAAGCTTTGGAACTATTGAGCACAATGATGAATCCTACAACACCACTTGGAAATTCTAAAGTTATGAAATTTTTGTTTTGGAACAGACTTCTCTAAATGTATAATGATACTTCCTTTCAAGTGTAAACAGTATATGGTTAGGTTTTTGATTGTAAGGTTTGATTTTTAATGTCAGGTTTGGTTGCACTCACAATGAAATTTCAGGACCAATGTTTGTATCTTGTGATTTTTTCAAATTGGCTTAACACCCAAACTTTTGATAAACTCTTGCAAAAACAAATAAAGATCAAGGTTTTTGACAAAGATGAAGTTTTGTATGCATAACAGTGGCAACTGAAGGACATGATGGTGGGCATTTATATTCAGCTCTTACATTTTTTTTAAAAATACATCTGAAAAACAAAGGCTAAAAATAAAATGTGTGCTTTTGATCTAAGAGACAGGACCCAAAAACGTTTCTTGTTCCTTTTGATCATTTAAAATCAAAACACATGCAAAACAAGAACTGACATGCATTAAATGCTACTGATTTTAAAGCTATATGAAAGTAGAATCTGATATGTAGGACACTTGTATATGCTTGTAGTACGAATTGGACAATCTTTAACTAACATCCTCTAAATCAGTTTGATCTTGTGCTTTGACAGCTTTAACTCATTCTCCTTTTCAGCTTCAGGAAAAATGATGCAATGCCTCCTTCACTTCACTTAAGCAGCTAGATGTCAAGCTTGCCTGTTGAAACTTTGCAATCTTAGAAGATGATGCAATGCCTCATTCACTTAACTTAAGCAACTAGATGCCAAGCTTTGCCACTATCGAGCGCAATGATGAATCCTACATCACCGCTAAGAAATTCTAAAGTTCTGAATTTTTTGTTTTCGAACAGACTTCTCTAAAAATATAATGATACTTCCTTTCAAGTGTAAACAGTATATGGTTCTGTTTTATATTTTAAGGTTTGGTTTTTAATGTTAGGTATGGTTGCACTCACAATGAAATTTCAGAACTAATGTCTTTATATTGTGATTTTTGCAAATTGGCTTAACACTCAAACTTTCGATAGACTCTTAGAAAACAAAGAAAGAACAAGTTTTTTGACAAAGATGAAGTTTTTTTACGAATAACAGTGAAAACTGAAGGACACGATGGTGAGCTTTTATATTCAGCTCTTACATGTTTTGAAAAAAAAAACATCTGAAAAACAAAGGCTAAGAATTAAAAGCATGCTTCAGACCTAATAGATAAGAGCCAAACATGTTTCATGTTCCCTTTGATCAGCTAAAAAACAAAACATATGCAAAACAACAATTGACAAACATTAATTGCTATAGATTCTAAAGCTACATGAAAACAGAATCTGATATGCAGGACCACTTGTATAAGCTTGTGGTACGAATTGGACAAGCTTTAACTAACATCCTCCAAATTAGTTTGATCTTGTGCTTTGACAGCTTTAACTCATTTTCTAAATGGATAATGGTACTTCCTTTCAAGTGTAAACAGTATATGGTTTGGTTTTTTATTGTAAGGTTTGATTTTTAATGTCAGGTTTGGTTGCACTCATAAGGAAATTTCAAAACCAATATTTGTATATTGTGATATTTTCAAATTAGCTTAACACTCAAACTTTTGATAGACTCTTAGAAAACAAAAGAAGAACAAGGTTTTTGACAACGATGAAGTTTTTTTTTTTTTGAATAACAGTGACAACTGAATGAGATGATTGTGAGCTTTTATATTCAGCTCTTACATGTTTTTTAAATAAAACATCTGAAAAGCTAAGGCTAATAATTTAAAGTATACTTCTGATTTAAGATACAGGAGCCCAACACGTTTCTTGTTCCCTTTGATCAGGTAAAAAACAAAACAAATACAAAACAACAACTGACATACATTAAATGCTACTGATTTTAAAGCCACACGAAAATAATATCTGATATACAGGACCACTTGTATATGCTTGTGGTACGAATTGGATAAGTTTTAACTAGCATCCTCCAAATCAGTTTGATCTTGTGCTTTAACTCATTCTCTAAATGGATAATGATACTTCCTTCCAAGTGTAAATAATATATGGTTTGGCTATTGATTGTAAGGTTTGATTTTTAATGTTAGGTTTGGTTGCACTCACAAGGAAATTTCATAACCAATGTGTGTATATTGTGACTTTTGCAAATTGGCTTAACACTCAAACTTTTGATAGACTCTTAGAAAACAAAGAAAGAACAAGATTTTTGACAAAGATGAAGTTTTTCTTCGAATAACAGTGACAACTGAAGGAGATGATGGTGAGCTTTTATATTCAGATCTTACATGTTTTTCAAATAAAACATCTTAAAAGCAAAGGCTAAGCATTAAAAGCATGCTCCTGATCTAGGATACAGGAGCCAAACACGTTTCTTGTTCCCTTTGATCAACTAAAAAACAAAACACATGCAAAACAACAACTGACATACATTAAATGCTACTGATTTTAAAGCTACATGAAAACAAAATCTGATATGCAGGACCACTTGTATATGCTTGTGGTACGAATTGGACAAGCTTTAACTAACATCCTCCAAATCAGATTGATCTTGTGCTTTGACAACTTTAACTCATTCTCCATTTTAGCTTCAGGAAAAATGATGCAATGCCTCATTCACTTCACTTAAGCAGCTAGATGTCAAGCTTGTTGGTTGAAGCTTTACAATCTAGGAAGATGATGCAATATCTCCTTCACTTCACTTAAGCAGCTAGATGTCAAGCCTACTGGTTGAAGCTTTGCAACTATCAAGCATAATTATGAATCCTACAGCACCACTTAGAAATTCTAAAGTTATGAAATTTTTGTTTCAGAACAAACTTCTCTAAATGTATAATGATACTTCCTTTCAAGTGTAAACCGTATATGGTTTTGTTTTTTATTGTAAGGTTTGATTTTTAATGTCAGGTTTGGTTGCACTCACAATGAAATTTCATGACCAATGTCTGTATATTGTGATGTTAAGTCAATTATAATGCATTTAAATTTGACTTAAATTTGGTTGATTTGTGAAAATAGTGTTCATAAATTAATGGAATTATTGGTTAAATGTTCACAGGTGATTGCCAATACCAAAAAAGACGACAAAGGATCGAGAAGAGGAAAAATATGGAAGAAATCTCAAATCTGCAAAATTCCAGAATTTATCTCCAATTAGAACACAACAGTCCAAGATCGTCTCAATCTCTAAGCAAGACGTCTGTCACCGAAATTGGAAGACTATCTAATTGGGATGAAATCCAAATCAAGATTTTGATGAGTTTTAATTCAAAGAGGAAGCTAATGATTGATTGCCGTATACATATGGAGGCAAAGGTTTACAAGGGGATGATCGTGCTTTATCTTCAAAAAGCCTGCCGCAAGTTGATTGCTATTTTTTTCCAGTATTCAATAGAGCCTTCATCGTACTTTCTATTCTATTATGGAGTTTCCGCAACCTTATTTGACCGCCTATCTTCTGATTTTCTTGTTTTACCTAAGTTGCTCCATCTTGATTTCCTCTTGTTTCTTTTATTATTCAACCAATCATCGCAACCACTGTTCCCTCCAGCAAACTACCGCAACCTTATTTTCTTGATTTCCCTAATTGGTTTCCTTGCCCACGTCTCAACAGATCATCGCATATACTTATCATCCTTGGCTGCCGCACTTTGTGTTTCTCCTTTGTCCACGTCCAGAAGTCTTCAACACCATCGACGCACCTCCAGCAAATTGCCGCAACCTCTGTCTTGTTCTCTTTGGTCCACGTTGTTTCATTATTTCAAAAGATTATCATCTTCTCCTTGGTTGCTCCTGGGTCCACGTCTTGGAGTCCTTTCCAGCATTACAACATACACATTCTTCCTAGGCTGCCACATATTACTTTTCTGTTGTTTCATAGTTTATTTCTTTTACACTTTCCAAGTAGTTTAATCTTAGGCTAAGGATCTTTGGCTAATTCAATTTTCTGGTTTTGTTTTTAAGTTTTTGCATAGATTTCAAATAGATATTTTTATTAGTTTCAATAAAAAACAAGTTATGGAAACAATTCTTTTGATTATTTCTTTTGATTTCAATTTAATTATGATTAACTAATTTTCTTGTCTTGGTTGAGAGATCCATGTTCCATGTTATTATGGTGAGATATTCTTAATCTTTTTCATGATTGTTAATGAACATTGGATAATTTCAG
>JANZLX010177214.1:0-12734 GCA_025531955.1 Erythroxylum orinocense
TCATTCCTCCAATTCAACATTTCTTCCAAATGAGATTTTTAAGGCTCTTGTCTTGAAGATTTTATAAATTTCAAAGTTGTCCATGCGTTTTTGAATAAACCATCTATGTTTTTTAAATCATAATTGATTTTGGTTAATTCCATTTTCAATGTTTTCACGAGAGGCAAGTGAGGCTACGCTGAGATAGTAGCACTATGCATTTTTAAACCTTGAGATTGCTTAATTGAAATACTAACCTTGTTGGAAGGATATTTGGGTCTGAATTCTTTCATTTCTGCGTATATTTGCTTAATTTCATATCCCTCTAGAACTTGTTTTAATTCTTAATCAAAGCTTGATGAACTAGAATTTTGTTAATATGATAGAGGTATTCTTTTCACAACCCTTACTACCTAAACACAAACCTTAAATACTTAACCATTGCTAGCCCCTTTGAGCCATCTTTTTGAGTACATGTATATTTCCACAACTGTTGTAAATATTTGATCTCTAGTTAAAAATTTTATAAAGAAAGGTTCAAAAAGCTTTCTCAAAAGAGAATAGTTATTGAGAAAAGCCAAGGAAGAAAAGAAAGTAAAATAATAATAATAATAAGGCTTTCTTAAAAAGAAAAGAAAGAAAAACTTCAGAAAGCTTTCTATAAAAAAAACATTTTCTTTCGCATCTTTGATGCCTGCTCAAATGGAAAATAATTGTTATGCATGTTACTCATCTTTTTTTCTATTCAATCCGTTTCGTTTAGCCTTCCTTACATTATAACCCTGAAAGTCCTCTTGATTTTCGAAATTAAAGTTCTTGTGGTGGAGAGGTAGAATTATTACAAGCTTATGGTAGAGAATAGACTAAGCAGATTTTAGAGTGAAATAATCCCAAGACAAGTGAGTTGAGAGTTAAACACCATCCCTTGAGAGAAATCTCTTTTGCTTGATCTCTTGAATTAAATACTTATAGTGTTTATTTTCTTAGCACTCTTTCATTCTACTTGGGTTGATTTTTGAGAAAGTGATTTAACTAATTTTCTGCTCTCATTTTTAAGCATTGTTGGTGTTTTCTTTTACACTTGTTTCTCTTTGACTTTTATAATCTTTGTCCGGGAGTACAAAGCTCTAAGTGTAGGGGAATTTGATCGAACCCAAGTTTTCTATATTATGAGGTGACAATTTCATGGTTTTTGTTATACTTTTTAGCTCTTATTATCGAATATTGTGCTTAATTTAGTTTATGAGTGCTTGCTTTGAATTAATGTAGTTTAAATGTAAAATTATCACAAATAGTTAGTAATTGCACTCAATTGATTTTTAGGACAATTGATATTTCAAACTATTATTTTTCATTGCAGGAAACTCAAGAAGTAGAGCCAAGAGAGAAAACCAAGAAAGTCAAGAACACAGGTCAACACCACCAACACGCCAAGTTCGCCACAACGAGGATGACTTTTCACTACAGCGAAACTAGAGAATTCAAGTAGAAACCTTTCGGGAAGAATTTTCCGAGGCAAAGACCTGACGTCGCCGCGGCGAAATCACAAAAAATTCCAGCAAAACCTTTTGAGAAAATTTTGCCGTAACGAAAACCTGATGTCACCACGGCGAAGTCACAATAACTTGCCTGGAATATCTTTAAGGAAAAGTTAGCCATGACGAAGCAGTCAAATTAGCACCAGACTTGAACCATTTTCGAAAAATTCACTAACTATACACACCAAACCAAACAACCTGTTTTGGAGAAAAACTTATTTTAGGATAAGTTACAAAACACAGAAGAGAGAGCTGACACAACATCATCCTCTTGATCATGATCTTACACCATCGTCTTTTCTCATCTCTCTCTCATTTTTCCTACCCTTTCACTGTCAACTTCCCCCATGGGTGCCTCGGATTCCTTCCCAGTTATGAAGCTTCCGAGAGCTATGCGTGGCTAGGTGTTTTCCTTCCTCTTGAAGATGCAACAATGGCTGGAGCCATGAGCTTAAGAGGGGAGTAGTTAATCCATGTTCAGCTATGAGTTATAAATTCCTAGGTTTATGATTTGTGATTTTTAGTTGAACATAATTCATTACAGTTTATTCAAATGTTGGATATTCATTGTGTAGTTGGAAAAGTTGATTTAGAACTTTAAGCTTAAATATATGAAGTCTCATATATGTCTACTTATGATCTTGTTGATTCTGTATTATCTTGCATAGTTGTGTTTGATAGCAAGTTTACACTTGATTTCATTTGACCCATTACATTGGCAAATCTTCCCACACATATTAAGAGCGCTTAATGGGATCTTGAGAAATGGAGTCCCATTGATCAAGATCTTGGACTTAAAGAGCCTTTAAGGTTTTCATTTTTAAGCTTAATGATCTCTACTCCATAATAAATCAACTTTAAACTATGATGGCCAAAGCACATTTTCAAGAGGATTCTATCACTTGTTTTAATCCTTTCGTTTTCTATTCCCAAAAATCTAAAAAATACATTTTACATACTTTTTACAATTCATTTTAGTTCAATTAATGTTTTCAAAGATCAAACCTCCCTTTTCCAAATTAGTTTGCACAACATGACATATAGGTTAACTTAGGTCCATTCATTTAGGTTCCAATTAAGTGAAATGACTTGAGGTTGTACCCTATATTGCAATCCTTGGATAATTTTTGATTTGACCTCTAAGGGTACGAACTAAGGTTCGAATTAAGGAGCAATATATCAGATACCTTTTAGCACGCACTCATATGGATGGTTGTAAATCTGTACCTACTCTAGTGGCACCTCGTTTATCATTGGGTAATGATGGACTACTATTCTCTGACTCTACTTTATGCTGCAGCGTTATGGGTGCTTTAGTACACTGCTATTAATCGATCAAAAATTTCATTCTCTATGAAAAAAGTTTTTCAGTTTATGCATCAACCTACAAAGACTCATTGGCAAGTTGTGAAACAAATTCTTCATTATTTAAAAGGTGCCATCCACCTTAGACTCACTATTCGTCCATTCACTCGACCAAGCATTATTATTTATTTTGATGTAGACTGGGCTAGTGATTGTATTGATCGTCGCTCAACTTATGGATTTTGTGTTTATTTTGGTGGTAACCTGATTAGTTGCCTTTATAGAAAACAAAAGGTGGTCGCGAGATAAAGTACAAAAGCTAAATATTGAGCTTTAGCCATCGCTGTGGTAGAAGGCATATGGCTTTAACATTTATTTTGTGAGTTTCAAGTCTCTCTTCCTACAGCTCCTATATTATTTTTTTATAATCTCTCCGCTACCTATCCCACATCAAACCCAATTTTCCATCGAAAATCGAAGCATATAGAAGTTGATTTTCATTTCGTGTGAGAGAAGGTGGTACATGGTGATTTTAGAGATTGTCATATATCTTCTTATACTTAGATTGCCGATATTCTTACTAAGGACCCTTCCTTTGAACTCGTTTCTTAGTTTGCGGTCCAAGCTCATCGTGGCTCCTCCTCTGTTGGGCTTGCAGGGGCGTATTAAGACCACCACATCAACTGATAAATTTAATTTTGTTGATACACGTGATAAGGGTTATCTTATTAGATGAGAAAATCTCTCACCTTATTGTAATCTACTAACTTGTAATCATCTAGAATGTTCTATTTACAATAATAAATACTAACACATATAGGAGGGGAAGGTGAAGCCTGCATTCTTCAAGTCCTTCTTTAATCATCTCTTTTTTTTTATAGTCATTAATGCTACTATCACCAAACACTTTCTTGTACTAACAAAAAAGAAATAAGTTAATCTTAGGTACCGGTTAGTTCCACTTTTGTTTTTTCTGTTGTGGTTTCTATTTTTAGTCTTTTTTTCAAATAAAAACTAAATCTTATTTGTGTTGGACTCTATTTTCGGAGCCCAAAATCAGGAGTCCTAAACCTTGAGCTTATTACCCTATAAGGTCATAACCAACATTTCCCAAGGGTGGTGTGCCCATACCAGCCAAGCACCAAAATTTCAACTTGACTTCATCAAAGAAATCGTAACTCTAAATCTTTAGTTTTTTTTAAACAAGAATCATCTCAATCGGATTTTTTACAGCTCAAGATAAACTTAAAAAGCTAAAGCGCACTCATACCCCACACCTACTCTCCCATCTGACCTCTCACTTACTCTAATGCAAACTTTCTCAAAACAACTCCAAAAAGATACACATTTTCAAGGAGAGACAGTATAAGATGTTAGGAATCCATTGCTTTAAGAATCACTTCATTTGGAGGTAGGATGAGGAAGTTATACTTAAAAGAATCAAACATGCTTATACCATCAATCAATTTGTACCTATCTTGGCGCAATTACCATAACTCTCACTACAAATGTCGGATTGCCTTCATTTTTAGTTGGTTTGAAAGAATATTTCACGATCTACAACTCTCTTGGAGACCTTGAAGACAAATGCTATCGTCTGAAGGGTAGAAAATGGATCATACGATATGACATCATTTTAAGACAAAGTGACATCATCAGATGATACAAGGTTGGAAAAATTGTCATAACTTTCTCTACAAATATTAGATTAAAGTGTTCTTTAGATGGTTTGATAGAAGACTTCAAGATCTAAAACTTTCACAAAGACTTAAAGACAAATTCTATTATCTAAAGGGTACAAAATGGAATAGAACATAGAAGATGAAAAGTAACTAAGATGATGGGTATGAACAGTAGCTAAGACGATGAATAGTAACTAAGACGAATCAGAGGTCAAACTAAGACGAAGTAAAAATCAATATAAGACAAATGAATAGTGACTAAGATGAAGCAAAGGTCAAACTAAGACGAAGCAAAAGTCAAACTAAGACGATGAACAAAAACTAAGACAAAGTAGAGGTTAAACTAAGACGAAGCAAAAGTCAAATTAAGATGATGAACAGTAACTAAGACGAAGCAAAGGTCAAACTAAGACGAAGCAAAAGTCAAACTAAGATGATGAATAGTAACTAAGACGAAGCAAAACTAAGACGAAGCGTCTTACAGAAGGTCAAACTAAGATGAAGCAAAAGTTAAGCTAAGATGAATCTAAATAACTTTCTACACTATCCAGAACATCTCCCCTCAAAAGGACCATAACTTTCGACTTAGGTGTCTAAAAATTTAATGCTATATACCGTTGGAAAGATAAAAGAAAGACCTACAACTTTCTAGAAGATAACTTTGCTTAAATCAGCCTAGGTCAACCCGAAATTTTCCCTAAAGTTAATACATGAATGTTCCCCTTATGAAACCTTGAGAATCAGGAGAGAAAACAAAATCATAAATCATTAGCATCCAAAGATTGTAGTTTTTCAAAGCTTTAGTGGGAATTTCAAGCCCCCAATACATCAATGCTTCAAAAATCTCAAAATTCAAAAGATACCTGAACAATGAAATACTCAAAATGCAACTAAAGCCTTGGTTTCAAGATTAGCTTAGAATACAACAACATTTCAAAAGTGGAGTGATGCCCTTGGCCCTTGACTACTCAATCTCTTGCTCTTCACCTACTTGTGGGGACGAAAGTGGGGGTGAGCTTGAAGCCCGCAGGTAAAAATTTTACAGTTTGCAACAAGCAAAGACATTATAATGCATTTTCAATGCAAAAATAAACACATCAAAAATAAACACATTATAATGGAAAATCATGAATGCATTACTCCTATCAACTTATCAAGAACACATAAACACATCAAATAGTTTGGGAAAGTCTAAACATGACGAACTACACATTTTTAATGAAATGATCCTGTGTAGTCATGGATTCTTGAGGGAGTCCCTTAAGTCAACGTGCACGTGATGGTTCTTGATAGACTACCACAAACCCACATAACACATAGATTTCAAAACCTTGTAAGCATAATGCCCAAAAGGGCACATTCTCTTAAAAACTTGCTTTTCATAGCTTGTTATATCTTAAAAACCATTTCCAAAAGTATGGTTTTACAATCATGCATGAATTCAAAGAATCATTTTAATAAAAACAACTTTCTATGCATCATCCCACAAATCATGTATAAGCATGTAGGAAAATATTGCAACACTTAACAACATTAAATGCACATGAATGAGGTGGTTGCAGAATTAATTACTGTCATTTATTGACAAAAAACTTTTGATAGCTTATCGCTTAACTATAAAAGTGAAACCCACCTTGAAGTCCTTGACTATGACTTATTCAAATATGCCTCTCCTCTTGCTCCTCTTGTCCTTCTTGATTTTTTTCAACATTGACAAAATGCCCAAATCAAAAGGATTCAAATTGAAAAACCCAAAGATCCACATGCATGAAATTGATCCTAGAATACTTATACCCTTACCTTTCCTAAGCTCTTTGAACCAAAAACCTTTCATAACTGCAAAAGATTAAAATCCACTTATCTTAAATCTTCACGAAACAATGATTTTCTTGGCTCTAATGGAAGCTTTAATCTTTCTATTCCTTTTTCCCTTCTTGATCACTCTCAAAATCCCTCTTGAAGGTTAAGAAAAATCAAAACCTAGCTTGCTCTTCTTTCTTTCCCTAAACTCACGAAAAACTCTCCCTTCTTTCTTCAATTTCGTTTTTCTCTCTCTTCCAAAAGTAAGACACCCATTCTCTTTTCTTTTACACCATTAATGGTTGCATAAAGTCCATTTTGCCCTTATTTTAATGCCTTATGGTTTTTAAACTCAAGTGACTTGCCAAAATTGGCTTACACTCTCCCACTACTTTAATAGTTCAAAACCCTTAGCCCTTGTCATATTATCTTACGCACATAACATGCTAATCAATTCTAACATCACAAGTCTAACAAGTCCCCAAAATACATCTAATCATGCTTATAAAAAAAATCTCAGGGGCTAATAACCATACTATGTGAAAGTGGTTTACCTCATGGCTAGTAGGCAAAAGCTATGTCTACATCCTGTTACATTTTAAACAGGTGTTTTATAAGACCTATTCTCAAAAAGATGCTATATGAGCTGTGGAAAGGAAGAAAGCCAAATATTGCCTATTTTTTAGCCTTTGGTTGAAAGTGTTTTGTGTTGAATAATGATGAGAACAATCTTGACAAATTTGATGCAAAGTCTGATGAAACCATATTTCTGGGATACAAAACTATTAGCATAGGATTTAAAGTCTACAGCAAAAGAACCAAAAGGACAAAATAATCAATACATGTACTATTTGTTGAATCATTACCCTCAACAACAATTGTTGATTCAGATGACAAAGAGCATCCTTTGGTCCCTAAAGATACTCCTCAAACTCAAATTGTACCAATTAGCATCTTCAGATTCACAAGATCAAGAAGGTCATTCTGAAACAAGGACAAAGAAGGCTCCTTCTCTAAGTACAACTCAACATGCTCCTATACTTCAAAAGACACTAGATACTCATAATAGAAGAACAACAAGAGAATGGAGAGGTTTTGATACACTTCATTATATTCTGGGAGACCCTTCATAATGCATAAGAACAAGAGCATCATTTAAAAATAATTATATTGTTTTTGTTTCACAACCAAAACCAAAAACTATTGAAGAGGCACTTGTTAATGAAAACTAGATTTCAGTTATGAAAAATGAACTAAACTAGCTTAAACGGAACCAAGTTTGGAATCTGGTACCTTATATAAATTCAGTCATTCAAACTCATTGGGTATTTCAAAACAAACATGAAGAAAATGGTAAGGTGGTAAGAAATAAAGCTAGACTTGTACCTCAAGGCTATAACCAATAGGAAGGTATTGATTTTGATGAGACTTATACTCCTGTTGTTAAACTGGAGTCTATTGTAATTTTACTTGCTATAGAAATTTTCAATTATTCCAAATGGATGTAAAAAGTGTTATTTTAAATGGATATATTAACAAAGAAGTGTTTTTAAAACAATCTCCAGGTTTTGAGTACACCGACCTTCCAGATTATATGATGAAATTAACAAAAGCTTTGTATGGTCTAAAGCAGGCTCCTCGAGCATGGTATGACAAGTTAAGTAACTTCTTATTTGATAATAAATTTGAAAGAGTAAAGGTAGATAAAAATTTATTTATCAAGAAAAGGGAAAATGATTTACTTATAGTTCAAATATATGTCGATGACATAATATTTGGTGTTACTAATCCATCTTTCTGTAAAGAATTTTTAGCTTTAATGCAGGGGGAGTTTGAAATAAGCATGATGGGCGAACTATCCTTCTTCCTTGGATTACAAATCAAGCCAACAGAAAAAGGAAGCTTCATCAATTAAGATAAGTACAAAAAGGAACTTATCAAGCAATATCAGTTTGAAAATGCCAAACCTATGAGAACTCCAATGTATTTTGGAACCAAGCTTGACAAGGAGGAAGATGGAAAAGACTGATGAAACAAAATATAGAGGAAGGATTGGTTCACTTCTATATCTCACAAGTTCAAGGTTAGATATTTTGCTTAGTGTGTGTCTTTGTGCATGTTTTCAATCAAATCCTAAAGAAAGTCACCTTTAAACAGATAAGAGGAATTTTTCGTTATCTTTTTATAACCATGGAATTTGGTCTATGGTATCCAAAAACATATTTATTTAATATGGTTAGCTACTGTGATGCAGGTTATTCAAGTGATAAAGTTGACGGGAAAAGCACAAGTGGCTACTGTCAATTATTGGTGGATGTTTAGTCTCTTGGTTTTACAACAAAAAAAAGTGCACAGCACTTTCCACAATTGAAGTAGAATATATAACAACCACTAGTTGTTGTGCCTAGATCTTGTGGATAAAGCATCAACTCCTAGATTTCTCTCTAGACTTTAATCATATTCCAATATTGTGCGATGGAACAAGTGCAACTAACTTGTTTTAAAATCTAGTGCATCATTCTAAGACTAAACATATATAAGTTAAACATCATTTTCTTAGAGATCACGTTTTAGAAGGAACTATTGAATTATTGCAAGTTAATATTAAATATCAAGTAGCTAATATCTTTACTAAGCCTCTTTCAGAAGATAGATCTTGCTTGATAAGAAAAAGCTTGGTATGTACAAATTATCAAACATCTAACTATATTTGAAGATTTTATGCTACTTTTGTAGATATTAGAAGGCTTATTCGAATTTGTTTATTTAGAAGGCTCCTTCGAATCCAATTACTTAGAAGGCTCCTATCAATTTAAATGGGAAGAGTAACTTTATTCGGAGATCACAGTCACTAAAACAATGTCGCTTCATTTTTTAAAATCATACGCACAATACTGTCAAATAGTCAGAATATACGAAAATAATTATACCTCGGAACATGTGCGTTCTTTCATCTTCACAAGAAACCCACTCTTATAAACCATTCAGCATACCTTGAACTTGTTCCTCACTATTTCCTATCTTTGTTGTCCTTTAAAACTCATTCTATCTCACTTCAATCAAACTTCTTCTTTATTAAATCTCTTCAATAATTACCAGCTTCCTTTGTTTTTGAAAAGGGTAGGAACAAAGTCTAAGGGCTAAAAGAAATCTTTGACACCCACTACTAGCCATGGCGAAACCCTACGCCATGAACAAGCCTTTGAAGCTCTTATTTCTAAACCCTTATGGTCACCTACACCAAAAACACAAAAAGCCTATTATAAACCCATTATTGTCTCTTCCATCAAAAACCCATTTTTTACAAGAATCCATAAATACATCCTTATATACATATGGCAAGAAGAAGAAGAATATTTTTTCATTATTGCCTCTAGAAGAATCAACACAAAATTCATCCATAAAACACCAAGAATCAAAAACTGAAGGGCAATATGATTCTAAGTCTGACGAAGAAAGTCTTTATGACTCAAACCCTAGCTCGTCAGAAGAAGAAGAAGAAGAGAAGGAAGAAGAAGAAGAAAGAGAAGGAAGAAGAAGAAAAAGAAAAATAAAAATCTTCTAGTGAAGAAGAGCATACTCTTGTAAGAAGAGTCTTTAATAAGGGGAAGCTAAAGAGAAAGGTAAGATTCCTCTCTCCTTCTCCTCTCTTAAGACCTTTGTCTCTGTTATAATCCTATTTGGCCTCACCAACACCCCAATAACATTCCAAGAAACTATAGTTAAGTCAAAATGACTTCATGTCTAATAATTTTGATGACATTAAAATAATAATAATATTACAAATAATATGTGTGTTAAGTGAGACGGAAGCAGAAACTAAGACGGAAGCCAAAGTGAGATGGAAGCAAAAGTAAGACGGAAGAAACTAAGATGGAAGAAACTAAGAAGGAAGTACGGAAAGTAAGAAGATAAGAAGATGAAGACCTAATACTACGTCGGACGGTTAATCAGTTTGAGTTAGTTACAGAACTCAACAGAATAACGGTTTCTACAAGAATCAAGAAACAAGAAGAAAAAAGCAGTTATCAAGAAGTAGTTGAAGACGAAGGCTATAAATATAAATCGGAGTCGAAAATTGAAAAAGTTAGTGAGTTGAGATAGTGATCTTAAGCTTTTGAACTTTAGAAAACACGTTATTTGTGCAAAACACTAGAGCTATCATTACTATAACAAAACTCACAATATCTTTCTTGTAAGAGAGAAGAAAAGCTGAGAGCCTGAAGAGGCTAAGTAAGCGAAAACAATACTTGGTGTAAAAGACCTAAAGAGGCTCTGTAGAGAAAGAAAACTTGTACATTTTGAGAAGAATAGTGAAATCTCATAAGGATTTTGGGGACTGAACGTAGCCCACGGTTTGGCGTGAACCAGGATAAAATCGCTATGTCTACTCTCTAAACTCTGTACTTCTAATTTCTATTATTCATATACAAGTATATAGAAATTATCTGCAATTTAATCTTGAAGCTATTCTTTTATAATAATTGTGATATTCACTTAATAGCTTTGAAAAAGTTAGTTGTCAAAGAAATAAAAAAGGGGATTGTATTCACGAAAAAGAATACACAATTTACCCCCCCTTCTTGTGCATTTTATATATTGTTTATACTAAACTTACTTCAATTGGTATCAGAGCTCGGTTTATAAGAACCACCATTACAAAGTGAGGATAAAGATCCATGGCAGAATCACACGTTTTTATAGCTGAAGGCGCCTCCTTCATGAGATCTCCTGCGTTCAATAGTGAAGATTATTATTATTAGAAGCACAGGATGCGGCTCTTTATTAAATCCACAAATGTCGACCTTTGGGATATTATTGAGAATGGACCGTATACATCGATGGATGATGAAGGAAATGTCATTCCACGTACTAGATGGTTAGCCAATCAAAAAGCAATATACCAACTTAATTCAAAGGCCAAGTTTTTTCTGAGTTATTCCCTAAGCAGAAGTGAATGCGATAAAGTTCATGGAAGCGACACTGCAAAGGAGATGTGGGATACTCTATCCATCACACATGAAGGCACTAACCAGGTGAAAGAGTCCAAGATAAGCATTCTTGTACACCAATATAAGCTGTTCAAAATAAAGGAAGATGAGCCTATCAATTAGATGTTTGGACGATTTCAAACTATCATCAATAGGCTTAAAGCTCTTGGGAGAATCTATAATAACCAAGATCATGTTTGCAAGATTTTTAGAAGCCTACTGAAAAGATAAAGACCAAAGGTCACCGCGGTGTAAGAAGCTAAGGACTTAAGCGTATTAAAGCTTGATGAATTGCTTGGTTCCTTGAAAATACATGAAGTGGAGCTTGATGCAGAAGATAAACCCAGACAGGATAAATCTATAGCATTAAAGGCTGGACAAAAGAGTCACAAGATTAAGAGAAAGAGAAGTTCATCATCTAAAGCGTTAAAGATCGAAGAAATTAAGAATAACGACACTGGTGAATTTGAACAAGATTCAAGCAAAGATGATAATGAATTATCCTTTATCTCAAAGAAGATCAGATGGATGTGGAAGAAGAAAGCTAAGGGAAATAAGTTGTTTTCTTTTAAGAAGAATAGCAAAGATGATGGTAAGAACGAAAAAACATCTGTCATTTGCTACGAATGCAACAAACCTGGACACTAAAAATCTGAATGTCCATTGCTATAGAGAAAACCAAAGAAAAATAGAGAAAATAAGAAGAGTTTGATGGCAACATGGGAAGATTTGGATTCTCCCAAATCTGATACTGATTCAGAAGCATCAGTTTAAGCAAACATTTTCTTGGTAACCGAAAAAGAAAGTGACAAAGAGGTAACCTCTAATTTTAATGAATTATAAGATGCATATTCAGAATTATTAGAAGATTCTCGTGCTATACTTAAGCAATACAGATTATTAAAGAAAAATTTTGTAGAAAACTTGAAGAACACGCAAGTGTTAGAAAGAGAAAACGTCTGCTTGAAGAAACTAGTAGACGATATGAAGAAAAAAAGGATCAGTCAGCTGAAACAAAGGATCAATATTCTTTCAATCGATCTATCAACTTTCACTGAGAGTACGAAAAAGTTGAATGACATGCTATGAAGATACTGACACCCTAATGATAAGAATGGTTTAGGGTTTGCTAAAAACAATATTCAGTATAAAAAGAATTTCGTTCCATATAGGAAGAAAATTCATCAATCACCTTATTATCATACCATGAACCATTACAAGACTAACCCTAAAGGACTCAAGAAAATTTGGGTACCTAAGAAAAATATAATATCTATTGCAGATATCCTTCTTTGGAAAAAGCAACCAGCACCAATGGTATGTGGATAGTGGATGCTCGCAACATATGACGAGAAGAATGTCTATGTTCCTAGATCTTCAAAATAAGAAGGGAGGATCGGTAACTTTTGGAGACAACCAACAGGGCAAAATAATTAGAA
>JANZLX010177301.1:0-12725 GCA_025531955.1 Erythroxylum orinocense
AGTCCAAAAATGTATATGCTCAAATAAACAAAAACTCAATTATGCCAAGCATACCATGCATTGAAATTCCTTAATATTCTAACCCCTAATATGGGATGTTACAAAAGATGGTCAAGAGCATATTTCAACACATTATTGAAGTGTGATATTATGGATAATAATCTTTATTAAGCATTTAATGGAAGTATTGTTAAAGGTCGAACAAAGATTATTATCATAATCGTTAAGGAAATTAAAGTGTTTGTGATGAAGATTGGTTAAGAATAGAAACATGGAAACTAAATAGGTAGATGAGATTGGCCCAAGAATAAAAAATAAAAAGACAATTAACAAGGAGTTCAGTGTTGATTGTGAACTTGAGAATAATGATGCTGGTGGATTTGAAGTAATGAAAAAAGAGTTAAACTTGTTGTGAACTTAAGATATAGGCCATTTAGTTGCAGAAGTTGGAATGTTTCAAGAATTCCAAGTTCATATGTTATCGCTACCATCGATTATAATAATGAACTGCCTGAAAAATATATATTATGTTGGTTAATTAACCTATTAACTTAACAGATAAGTTAACCCTAAAATTTATTAACCTAAAAAATTAACTTAACCAAATAATCTATTAACTTAACTAATTAAATTTAGTAGTTAACCTAACTTACTTTCAAAATTTTAACTTAACCAAATATCCTATTAACTTAACTAATTAAATTTAGTAGTTAATTTAACTTATTAACATCAACAAAACTCAAATCCCTAATAGATAACAAAAATTAAAGTTAAATAATTATAGTGAGTTCTATATTTAAAAATATTAATAAAATTTTAATTTTTATAATTTGAATAGGCAAGTTGCACACTGTCATGTCAGATCCACATGGTACTGTGGGACTCACCTAGACATTAAAATATTATAAACATGTGCCAGTCATTGTTGATTTGACACAAAACTGACGACATCAAATTGTCATTAGTTTCTCAGTTAATTTGAGGTTGAATAGTAGCGTTTTTCAAATGATAGGATTTAATTTATACTCTCTGAAATATTTGGGTTAAATTTGTCAAAGGATGTAAACGTTGGGGTTCAATATGACCCTTTTGCCTTAACATTTCACTTTCTTACTGTGGCAATGTTGAAAATAAAGTCATGTATTTTACTTCAATATTTGTAAAAGCTAAACATTCTCCAAAATACAAATCTTGTATTAAGTTGTTAATAGCAATAACATATTGTGTCAGATCTTCTCCATAGAAGAATTGCATATGAAATAACTGCACTAACACGATGATGACATATCTCATCCCTGCTGCAGGACACAGAAATTTAAGTATCTATATAATAGGCTTTTTCCTGAAAATATATTTTCAGAAATTAGAAGTTACTCACGGAAACCCAAAAATCATAAGATAAATAATTTGACTAACACATATAATCAACTTATGCTCATAATATAATGAAAATTTGATTATTTTAGTTTAATTAAAATCTCATTTTTCGATTATTCTAGAATTAATCAAATAATAACTATAAATATTTTATTTTAATTAAAAATTTATTTTTAATTATTAATGAGTTAATCAAATTGATTTATACATTTTAATTCAATTATAGACTCATTTCTAATTTTAATTAAATTTATAAACTTAAAAAGTTAAACTCAATTAGAAACTTATTTCTTGTGATTGAACTAATCTATCTTATTTATTATAACATATAATTTATTTAAAAAGTTATTTCTAATTATTATTAAATTCATTCATTTCCACAATGCATATAAATTTAAAACCTTATTTTAAAGTAAAAATTGTTATTTAATAAATCAAATTAGCTAATATATAATGTATATATATAGATTAGTGAATCTCTACTAACCCAAATTTATGGCCCAAAACCCAGAAACACTTGGCCCATATGGTTTATCGCTTTTATTCAGGGGTGACAGCCCAGAGTCACTAAACAAAATAGCCCATTTGTGCTGGCCCATAAGTGTGTGGAATAAGCCCCAATGTTTCTTCATAACTCACCAGCGCTCATGAGACAAAGGGAAGTAACTAAGTCGCCATCTACGAGAGGGAGACGTCGCCTGCACTCATCAACACCGCTCCTCTCTAAAACGATTCACCGAGCAACAGAGACGAAAAGGCTTCCAACGTGGCCTATGTGGCGTGGAACCAGAGGAAGCATATAATATAATAGAGATAAAGAACCCTTACTTTTGTTTTAAACTTCAGCATTATCAAGTTATATTTAAAGATACACATAATAGAGATTTAAAAAAAAATACTTACTTATACAAGTCATTCTAATTTCTTGTAATTCCTTATTTCCACATGTTAGAGGATATATATTTGCACATAACAAAAAATTTGCTTTAATTTTGATTGATCTTTTTATCCTTTTGAATTTTATATTGATGTTCAAATTCCTAAGTTATTTTTGTGTAACAAAAAACCAAATTCAGCAACAGAACATTAGCCATATTTTATTTGCTTTGTTAGACTTATGACATATTACATTCGTTACATCTACGAGATGTTTGTTTTTTCAGTTTAGGATAGCATTGAATGGATGTCGCTTGCTACCATACATATACTATTAACAATGGTCTATTCTGCTTTAAGCATTTTAAGATTGATTAAGCTCTATGGTCCGAAGCTCTAATCATTTTGATGGCCTCTTCAATCTTACATTTTTTGGGTTTAACCAAATAGCAGACACAACATGAAAATTATTATACCTAATTGGAAGCACTAATGATTTTATCTATCCATTATTCAATCTATTAGAAAAATAACACATAAATAAAATTACTATATAAATGTTAATTAGCAAATAGCAAAAGTGGAATCCATAACAAAATAATTTTAATACACAATTAGTAAAGACTCTAGCGGATAAAAATGAGACATTAAATGATTTGGTTTAATTTGATTACAAAAAATTGAAAAAATATAGGAAAACTCGTCAGCTATAATAATAATAAACAAAAATGATATTTTTTCAACTTTATTTTCTAAAACTTAAAAGGATTTACTGTCATTAAAGGGAAGCAATCATGGGATATGCTTCAAGTTGCCTGCAAAGGGGAGGTAAGGAAAAGAAAGTTCGCCTTCATAATCTATAAGGTAAATTTGAAGCTATCAAATGAAAGAGTTTGTAAGGCCCTAACATATATCTGAGAAGTATTATATCATGTTTAGGGTGTAATAAAAAGTGAACATAAAAAATTGAGTACAACTAAGCATAATAAGGGACATAATGGTAATTAATTTAAAACACACGAGTAAATTGACAATTTGTTCATTTCGAAATGGACATGCATAATGATATGTGAAATATGGATTAGCATGAAATCAATTGATGACATTATATGTCAATGTGAGAATTAAAGAAAGAAGAAGGACCAAATGTGAAATTTGCCTAAAGTTAACATATGGTCCAATAGGATTCAAACATGTGTGTAAGTTTAGAAATTTCATGAAATGGTAGTAGAAGAGAGGAGAGAGGGATGATGAATGTAGGGTTTTAATTTAAACCTTTTCTCTTTTTATTCCTCTCCATTTCATCTTAATCGCACCATTTTTGCATAAGGAATCAAGCTAATTCGGGATGTAAATGAAGGTAAAAGTTAGAGATTTTTCTTCTAATCTTCTTCTTTTCTTACTTTGCTCATGAAGAGCTAGAATTATATGGTCAGAATTGGGATTAAAATATGTATTTGTGGTGTTTCTAGTTGGTGAATCAAGCAAAGCTAAAGAGGAAGAGAAAGAAAAGCATTAGAAGAGCCAGTTGACAAATTTCAAGGTTTTGAGACTACACTTAGTTTAATTTCTATTTGTGCATGTTTGAATGTGTACAAAGATTGATTTGGACATGGAATGGTTGTTGGAATAGTATATTGGTGTTTGTTTGTATGAAATTGGTTGAATATGACAAGAGAGTATTGTTTAGTGGAATTTTGTCTTAGGTTCATTTGAACCAGTCCCATTATTTTGGTCGTAACTCAGCCTAAAGACCTTTAAATTGGGTGATTTCAATTAGAGATGAAACTTAATAAATAGAACTAAAAATATATAGAAGAGATCTTAACCTAATTCTGGCTACATGCCATTAGGAGATAAAAAATGGTAACCTGATGCTGTCCATTTTTTAGAGTAGTTTATGATGTTTGGTGCATATCTTATGATTTAGAAGTCCATTTGACATGATTTTTTATACTATGGAAACAAGAGACATAAGGAACAAATGTTTAGAATAACTTAAAGCCTAAGTTGAAGGTTTTCTATGTGAAAATAAAAAACAAGTGGAGACTATCGTGTGATTTGCTTCTGGACTGATTTGTTTGCCCATTTTTAGACCAATCATATGCCTAGCCCAAATTGCATTATTTTAAGTTTTTTTTTTCACTTCCAACTTTTATCGAATCCTACCTGAACTTTTTCAAATGTTTATGAAACTTTGAAAACACTTAGAAATAAATGAAATGTGACTTACCATATGTGAATTGGATCAAACGTTGAAATTTAAGATTGAACATAATGCATGCTAAAGAAAATTTACATGTATATAGAGGATTTATATGCATATTTATTGCTTATATGTGTATAGTACGACTAGATAAGTCTACATACTACTTTTATGAACATAATTAAATACAAGTTAACATATTTTATATTTAAATGTAGTATAGGAATTTATATATGAGAATTATGTTAATGTACATAGAGAAATGCAACTAAACAAAACATATAAGAAATAAAACGTATGAGTACATGTAATTTGTATAATATTCTAATGGTGGTAAGTTATAACTTGCACGCATGAACTTAAATACAGATTTTATGATTTCAACTAAATATCATATGAATTGCCAATATATTAATTATGAAATTGGCAAATGATTAAAGGAAAATGTTATAGTGCCTATTTTAATGTCTTGCTGATGGATAGATAGGCATGCTTATAGGATTATAGTGTAGCTGCTACAGTTTGAAACCAATGGTGTTTTCATTTCGATACTATAATGTCTCTACAGTTTGATACCTTCGGGTATCTACAGTTTGATACCTTCGGATATCTATAGTTTGATACTTTTGGATATCTATAGTTTGATATCTTCAGATATCCATAACTCCCGTTATCCATACCCATAGGAATGTGCAAGCCTAACACAGGAAGTAAATTAAATAGTCGTAAATAAGAGATACAATATGAAAGCATGAATGATTTGTGTTGATGAGCATTGAATATCAATATTTGGCTTATAAATGTGAATTTACGGTATATGAATAACATATTGAAGCATATTTGCATTATATACCTTCATTAATTATGCTATCATTATTTATGTGAGTTTATGATATTCATAAATGTGTGTGTGCTTGGTGAATGACTACTGTATGTGAATTTACGGTATATGAATAATATATTGAAGCATATTTACATTATATACCTTGATTAATTATGCCATCATTATTTATGTTAGTTTATGATATTCATAAATGTGTGTGTGCTTGGTGGATGATTACTGTGACTAGTCATCCAAACTAAGTGTTTCCCCGCTAAACTTTCAAGTTTAGCACGGGTGTTAATCCGTGTAGGTCCAAGTAATAGGAGTAAGACACAAGGAAGATTTGCAAGGACCAAGGCCAACCGTTAGAAGTTAATGTGCTTTTGGAATCTATCTTTTGGTTAAAAATGGTTATATATGTGATGAAGGAAATTATAATTCCCCCACAGTTTGTAACTAACAATTTAAGTTATATGTAATATTTCTTTTAGATTATCATATAAATGTAAAAATGTAATACTACTCTTAAATGATGATGTTAAGTGGTATAAAATTTTGTAATATGTATATGTACAACATTGAATAGACAAATGTGTGATGACAATCCCTATAAATGAACATAAATGTATGCCATAAATGTATGTATAGGAATTTGATTGTCATGTATATGCATGGTTGTAGGTTTCATATAAGGGGTGTTATATTTTGTGATATCAGAGTCAAGTTTAGGTGGTTCTGGCTAATAAAAGTCTAGTGATGTGTGATAGGCGGTTCTTATAGATAGTAGAGATGAAAAGACCTCATGAAGCTGATGAGGAGTCAGCTGATAATGTGATGGGGAGAGATCAATCAATTTTGGGTCCTTCCAAGCCTCTAAGGGGTGAAATATTGGTTTCATTAGTACCTAAAGGGATGTTTCTAAAGCTCTCCTATGATATGATGGATAAAATGATTGCGCCTAAAGCTCTCATAGAACCTTGAGAAAGCATGGGGTGGAAGAATTTGTGGGCGTGACTATAAGAATCTGATAAAGTAGAATGTAGGTTAGAGCGAACATAAAGGGTTTTAAAGGAGATCAAGTGTCCACCCAAAGAAATGGTACCTGTGTTATCTCTTTCCTGCAGCAGGCAGCCTATGATTGGTGGAAATTAGTCCTAGTGCATGTTCATTTGCCTAAGCCTCTGACTCAGGAGTTCTTTACCTAAGAGTTCAATAAGTATGCCACAAAAGTTGAAAGAAGCTAAGTGGAAACAATTTATGAATTAGAGACAAAGAAACCTATCTGTGGTTAAGTTGAAAAGGAGTTCAACAGGCTCAACAAGTATACTCCAGAGCCTATTCTGACAGATGCGTTTCAATGCCAATAATTTGAGGATGGATTGAATGATTCCATCAAAGAGTATTTAGTGGCAGTAACTTCTTTACAACATGTTTGCTACTATCAGCTATTTGAAGCAACTATCAAAGTAGAAAAGTAAGAAACAACTAAGAGAGAAAGGGCACAAAGGAAGAGTTTTTTTATAGGTGGCTATCTACGAGCAAAAGGACCTGAGACTCACAGGGTGCATCCCCAATAGAGTCACTCTATAGGCCAGCCACTAGAGGAAGACGTTAGGGGCAGTCTACAACATCTTATATTGGTAGAGGCTCTTCAGCTAGACAGGGAGATATACCACCAGAGTGCCCATACTATCCTAGGAGGCATTGAGGCACGTACAGGTGGTTGATTGGGGCCTGTTTGAAATGTGGTGGTACAGATCATCTAATGACTAATTGTCCACAAGGATCAAGATAGAGTAAAGCACCTTAAGGGAGTAAAGGGGCTTCCAATGACCCGTTGCACCTAAAGGATGAGTAAAGACAAAGGTGGACTAGGAGGATAGCCTAGAGCCACTCTAAGCACAATATTTGAGACTGTTGATCATCCTGTGGCACCAGTAGGTCTAGCACGGGCATATGCTATGAAGGCTTGTGAGGAATAGGATGTCTCAGAAGTCATACTTGGTATTTTCTTTCTCTTTGATCTTGATATGTATACATTCGTAGATCTCTGTTCCACTCATTCATACATTTGCACTAAGGAAGTGTTTGATAAAATGTTATCGGTAGATCGACTAGCCTATGATATACACGTGACTAGTCCATTGGGCTATAGTGTATATGTGAATAAAGTGTTTAAAGATTGCCCTATTATGATACATGGGAAAATGTTTACCGCTGATCTGATAGAGCTACCTTTCTATGAATTTGACTTGATCTTAGGTATGGATTGGATGTCCAAACAACAAGCTATAGTTGATTGTGGGTTAAAGATAGTTGTGTTCAAAGATTCTGATGGTTCAGAAATAGTGGTGTATGATATTCAGTCTAGTGCTTTGAATAATTTGATATCAGCCATGCAAGCAAGATGACTTTTTTAAAAAGGTTATGAGGTAAATTTGGCTTTGGTACTTGATTAAAAAGGGAGAAGGTGAATTTACAAGACATATCGATAGTAAATGAGTTTCTTGACTTATTTTGAGAAGAGTTATGGGGTTTGCCACTAGAAAGGGAGGTAGAATTGTCTATTGAAATTTTAATTGATACTACTCCTATTTCAAGGGCATCTTCTAGAATGGCTCCTATAGAGTTCAAAGAGTTGAAGAGTTAGTTACAAGAACTTTTAGACAATGGTTTTATCAGGCTTAGTGTATCACCATATGGAGCGCCAGTCTTTTTTGTCAAGAAGAAGGATGACACCTTATGAATGTGTATAGATTATAGACAGTTAAGATGACTTTAAAGAGTAAGTACTCATTACCCAGAATAGAAGATTTGTTTGATAAGTTGAAAGATGCAAGAGTGTTCTCCAAGATTGATTTGCATTTGGGTTATTACCAGCTTCTGGTAAAAGATGTAAATGCTCCAAAGACTACATTTAGGACCTGATATGACCACTATGAGTTCTTGATGATGCCTTATGACCTAACTAATGCACCGACTACTTTCATGGACTTGATGAATAGGGTGTTTTTACCCTACGTAGACCAATTTGATGTGGAGTTTATAGATGATATAATGGTCTATTTGAAGAATGTAGAAGAACATACTCAATATTTAAGAATTGTGTTACAAACTTTGAGAGAGAAGCAGTTATTTGCTAAATTGAGTAAATGTGATTTTTGGCTAAAGGAAGTTTCTTTCCTTGAGCATATCATCTCTTCAAAAGGCATTAGGGTGGATCCCAGTGAAATTGAGGTGATTGTTAATTGGATGCTACCTCGAAATGTAACATAAGTGAGAAGTTTTCTTAGCTTAGCTCATCATTATCAACGTTTTGTCAAAAGATTCACTGTAATTGCTTCTCCAATCACAAAATTACTTTGGAAAGGCACAAAATTTGGATGCAATGATAGATGTCAAGTTAGTTTTGAGCAGTTAAAGAAGATGCTCGTTAAAGATCCATTGTTGACACAACCAACTCCAGGCAAAGAGTATGATATGTACAGTGATGCTTTTAGGAATGGTCTAGGTTATGTATTATTGCAAGATGGGAAAGTGGTGACTTATGCCTCAAGCCAGTTAAAGCCACATTAATAGAACTACCTACTCATGATTTAGAATTGGCAGCAGTGGTGTTTGCTTTGAAAATCTGGCAACACTACCTATATGGAGAAATATGTAAGGTATACACGAATCACAAGAGTCTCAAGTAACTGCTCAGACAGAAGGAGCTCAATTTTAAGACAATGACGTTGGCTAGAATTGTTTAAAGATTATGATTGCATAGTTGACTACCACTTGGGGAAAACTAATATGGTAGCAGATCCTTTGAGTAGGATGTCTATGTCAACTCTATCATTACATCATAGTAGATGGCGATTTGCACTAGATGAAGCTTTGACAGCTTAGTTAAAAGCGAGTCCTGATTTGAGACAGATGACTATACATACATAAAAAGATGACGCCAAATTACAACAAATTATATAAGCAATACACAAAGGGAAACAGAGCGATTTTATAGTGAAAGATGACAGAAGTTTGTACTTTAAGAGTAGACTATGTGTATCGACAGTAAAAGACTTGAAGAAGAAGTTATTACATGAAGCCCATAATAATGTGTTTACTATACATCCTGGGGGTAATAAGATGTACCAAGACTTGAAATAACATTACTGGTGGTCAGGAATGAAGCGTGTTGTAATAGACTATGTGTCCAAGTGCTTGACTTGTCAACAGGTGAAAGTTAAACATCAGTTTGACCTATTGAATATTATCCTAATTCCACAGTGGAAATGGGATAATATCATTATGGATTTTGTTACAAGCCTACCTCTCACTCAAAAAAAGCATGAAGCGATATGGGTTTTAGTGGATAGGCTCACCAAATCAGCTCCCTTTATACGGTCCAACCTGACTATTTTATGAATCATTAGCTGAATTGTACGTGAATGAGTTTGTTCGACTATATGGAGTGCCATTGTCAATTTTTTCTGACCGAGATGCACGATTTACATTAAGATTTTGGAAAATTTTGTAAGCAACTTTGGGTACTCGATTAAGCTTTGGCATAACCTTTCACCCTTAAATGGATGGGCAATCTGAGAGAGTTATACAGATGCTGGAAGGCATGCTTAGAGTATATGTTATAAAATTTCCAAGCAGTTAGGATAGGTATATTCCTTTGATAGAATTTGCCTACAATAATAATTATCAGTTTGGTATAGGCATGACAACATATGAAGCATTATATGGCAGAAAATGTAGAACCTCAGTTTATTGGACAGAATTTGATGAGAACAAGATGATTGGGCTTATAATAGTCAAAGACACATAAGAGAAAGTGAGGTTTATTAAGAAAATATTGAAGGTTGCAAGTGATAAACAGAAATCATATGTTGATTTGAAGAGGAAGGATATTGAATATGCTGCAGGTTACAAAGTTTTATTGGAAGTTTTGCCTTGGAGAAAGGTGCTAAGATTTGGGAAAAAGGGAAAGCTTAGTCCAAGATTTATGGTTCCATATGAAATTCTTGAAAGGATTAGACTAGTGGCATATATGTTAGCTTTTCCTACGAAACTATCCAAGTTGCATGATGTATTCCATGTCTCAATACTATGTAGATATCGATTGGATGATTCACATATGTTATCAGTACAAGAGATAAAGGTCCACCATACTTCTCATATGATGAAGAGTTGAAGGAAATCTTGGTTAAAGTAGTGAGATAGTTAAGGAATAAGCAAATTCCTCTTGTAAAGGTGCTCTGGCAACATTATGGTGTTGAAGAGGTAACTTGGGAACCCAAATCGATGATGAGAACTTATTACTCGCGGCTATTCATCATAGGAACAAATTTCGAGGATGGAATTCTTTTTAAGGGGGAGAGAAATGTAAGGGCCCAACATATACCCTAGAAGCATTATAGCATGTTTAGGGTTATTAAGAAGTGAACGTAAAGAATTGATTGAATCTAAGCATAGTAAGGGAAATAATGGTAATTAATTTAAAAGACAAGGGCAAATTGGTAATTTGTTCATTTAAGTACAGACATGCAATGATATGTGAAATATGGATTAGAATGAAATCAATTGATGTCATTATATGCCAATGTGGGAATTAAAGAAAGAAGAAGGACCACATGTGAAATTTGGCTAAATTTAACACATAGTCCAATAAGATTGAAGCATATGGTTCAATAGGTGTTGGGACCCAATCTCGGAACCAGATCCCAACCGGAAAAGCAGAAAAACGGAAACAAAAATCAGATTGCTCGGAATCGAAAGCAAAAAAAATCAAAAGCGGAACAAATCGAACGCGGATCCGACATCCGAAAACGTGTATCTTATAAAAACTATCGATTGTCGCGTTGGAAATCCTAAGACTAATTCGAAAATCGGTATAAATTTTTTTATTTTCTTTCTTTCTTTCTTTCTCATTCATTCTTTTTCTCTTTATTCAATCTTATTCAAATCACAACAAAACCATACAATTTTCCTTTTGGAAATTCATCCTCATGCAAAATCTCAATTCATAAAAATCTTCTTATACATTCATAGATATCCCAAAATTTCATCTTTTAACCAAAGTCTTATTCTCATCTTTAACAAAACTTATTCTAATTCTTATTCTTATTCTTTGCCATAAAAATTTCGGCAGCGTCACGGCTGCATTTTATACAACCCAAAAAATCTGCAAAAGATTTAAACGCACTTCTATAAGTCCCAATCAAAACACACAATTCCTCTGACTTCCTGTCTGGAAATTCCCATCACAAACAAACACAAACCTATACCTAAAACACTTCAATAAATCTCAATCATCAACATCATTGGACCTCCCGTCTGGAATCCAAAACACAATCAAAACCCATTCAAATATAGTCATAATCAGATGTCAATTTTTAATCATATGCAATTGCCATTCATATCCAATCCCATTTATATACATCTCAATTCTATCACAAGTCCATAATTTACTTACATATTCTGATTCCATAATCATACACAAACTCAATTCCATACATATATTCATAATTCATATACATATCCATACTTCAATGTCAAACTCTAGTAACAAACAAAAGTGGCATTTTCAAGCCATGGTACAAAACCAAATACCAAAATCCAAAATAAACGTATTACAAAAACATGCAAAAGTCGAACTGATGTCTTGTCCGTCTTCCATCCGATCTCCTGCTCGAAAACCTGGAGATGGGGATGAAAGGGGGGTGAGCTGAAAAGCTCGTGGATAATATATTTATAATTTGAAAAATAGGCAAAAATCATTTCTCAAGCAGTTTGCAATTTATAAACATTTCACATTCTGAATTTATCCAAAACTCATTTTCAAACTTTTCAAATCATTCATAAATACATTTCCAAAATTTTCACGATTTCAAAACTCATTTTTTCATTTCTCAAAATTCTCAAAATTTTCACAAATCATGCACAATTGCCAAGAACATGAATGCATCACCTTATAAATGCATCACAAATATTAACAAACTTCAGAATGGTTTGATTTGGTCCAAACGGAACGTATTGCACAGTCCAGCAAAGCAGTCCTGTGCAGCCGTGAACTTATGGGAGTCCGAGATCGGAGCTCTAGAGCCACTAGCGGGCAGGCGGGCAAAGCCTTTCAAAAAACCGAGATAGTGCACTGACTCTAACTTATGGGACCTAACCAAACCCATAAAACACATTTCACACATGAAAAAAAATCAAATTGCCCAAAGGCACATTTTGAAAACATAGCTTTCATATTTTCATATCGTGTCATACTAGACACATTGACATTTACAATTTCACATAAATTCATATAGCAATTTATTCATAATGTCACAAACCCAATCCAATTCACATAACACATTCTCAAACATTCAATAATGCAACATTTATATTAAACACAATGAATTTAACAATTATTTCAATTTTATCAAATCATTCAAAAATCAATGAAAG
>JANZLX010177342.1:0-12026 GCA_025531955.1 Erythroxylum orinocense
ATTTGCTTAATATTAGGAGTAGTATTCACGTTCTAGTTGTCTTATTTTATTGCCATTTCAAATTCCAGTTGTTAAATGGGTAAGCCACTACTTGTTTCTGTTGCTTCTGTTAAATGTATCTCACTGATCAGGTTACTATAAATCAGATTGAGAAAAGGGAATAAACTCATAGATATTTACAGCTTCTAGACTCTGCCTTTTCTGTTCTTCTACAAATTCTCTTTATCATTGGTATTAGAGCCAGGTTCAGCTTAAATGAATACTTGAAATCAATCAAACGTTGAGTTTCGAAACGAGACTAAAGAGATATTGGGACGACATGAGTCTAGTATCCACTAACTCCATTCCACACTTGAAACCATCCTTACCAAACTATAGAACATCGAAACCACCATCCACCCTCCATATGCATCACAAGAGGAGAACCCATTTGCTTCCAAAAATTTAGGAAGCTCCAGTACATCTCAACCTCATCAACCAAGCAATCCCCAAATCTCTCAAGGGTCAATCCCACATCAGACTTACAACCCTAGAGCCTGCAAAACCCACAACACCCAAACGAATCTCAGAACCGACAGACTTCCACACAGACCACCAAAATAGACAACACATCAAATTCCATTTTCCAAAGTTTTATGGCATTGACCTGTAAGGATGGTCCTACAAGGCCGAACAGTATTTCTTATACAAGGAAGTACCACCTTAGGACCAAGTTCATCTCACCTCATTCCATTTAGAAGGAATTGCCTTGCAATGACATCGGTGGTTCACTAAGTTCACAGGACCAATTTCATGGGACGAATTTGCTCGAGCAGTTATCAAACGATTCGGTCCTACATAGTACGATGATCCAGAAGAAGCCCTCACACGTTTACAACAGATCGTGACACTAATAGAATATCAGGAGACCTTCGAAAGATTGTCACTTCACATCGACAATTTACCAGGGGCCTTTTTGGTGAGTTCTTTCATTGTAGGACTCCGAGATGACATCCGACTGGAGGTTAAGCTCAAGCAACCTTACTCCCTAATGAGTGCGACTGGAATGGCAAGTGTAGTCGAAAAAAATTAAACCATCAAAAGAAAACTATTCCAGCAGCCAAGCCATCCAAACCCAGGTCTTCTAGGACCTCCCTCGAATTCTAAACTTGTCCCCAGTAGTGGAACCACCACGCCCTTTTGACGCATTATAGGTCAAGAAGTGAAGGAGCGAAGAGAGAAAGGCTTGTGCTATTATTGTGATGAGAAATATGTGTTTGATCATCGATGTGTCAAACCTCAACTATTTGCTATCGAGGATGTAGTGGTGGAGGACAATTTAGATACAGGTTTAGAAACAGAAGAAGCAATTCCATAAGTATCTCTCCATGCCATCGAAGGAACCAATCATCCTCAAACTATTTGATTATCCGGAAAACTAAGGGGGAGGGATGTGACGATCTTAGTTGACAGCGATAGTACCCACAATTTGGTGGATCAAAATTTAGAAAAGCAATGCGGACTAATTCTGAAAAGGGATGAGCAGTTGAAGTTGATGGTGGCAAATCGAGAAGAAGTCACATGCAAAGGAATCTGTAAAGGGGTAAGTTTTTCTGTGCAAGAATACCAAAGCATGGTTGACTTCTATATTCTACCTGTTGTTGCGTGTACAGTAGTGTTGGGGGTTCAATGGTTGGCTACATTGGGACCGATTCGGACCGACTACAGGAAGCTGACTATGGTGATCCATGATAATGGGCAATCAGTGGTCTTGCAAGGCATCAAGTCTGATAAATTCGAACCCTTTTCTAGGAAGGAATGCAATTTAATGTTTGGTTCTAGTTTGTGGTTATATGTATCATCCCTTGAGCAAAACTCTCCAGATATCCTACATACTACCCTCGGTCGGAAAGCTCACGCTACCGAAATACAAAACTTGCTCCTGACTTACCATCAAGTCTTCAAAGAACCTAAACATTTACCACCAGAAAGAAGCCATGACCACCACATACCACTCCTTCCAAATAGCAAACCCATTTCGATTCGTCCCTACCGTTACCTTTTTTATCAAAAGACTGACATCGAAAAGATGGTCCAAGAACTCCTCACCATTGGGTTGATTCGACCAAGCCGTAGTCCATTCTCTTCAACAGTACTGCTCGTAAACAAATTGGATGGAAGTTGGCGATTTTGCGTTAATTACCGAGCACTCATTGAAATAACCATCAAGGACAAGTTTTTGATCCCTGTTATTGATGAGTTATTGGATGAATTACACGGATCTAAGTTTTATTCTAACCTTGACTTAAGATTCGGATATCACCTGATCCAAGTTCAAAATGAGGATATCCACAAAATAACTTTTCGGACACACGAAGGGCACTAAAAATTCGTTGTTATGCCGTTTGATCTCACAAATGCTCCAGCCACCTTTCAAGCCTTGATGAATGAAATATTTCGTCCTTACTTGAGAAAATTCATTCTTATATTTTTTGGTGATATTTTAATTTATAGCAGGGCTTGGACAGCCCACCTTGAGCACTTGGAAATTGTCCTTCAAATATTGGAGAAGCATCAGCTGTTTGCAAAAGATAGCAAGTGTCAATTTGGTGTTATAGAGGTTGATTATCTTGGCCATGTGATATTAGAGCAAGGAGTGGCGGTGGATTCGAAAAATTCCAAGCAGTACTTGAGTGGCCAGAGCCGACAACAACAAGGGGTGTCAGATGATTTCTAGGCCTCGCCGAATACCACCATAAGTTCATCAAACATTTTGGAGGTATCGCTTTTCCCCTTACTCAGCTATTAACAAAAGCTGGATTCTTTTGGAATGTAGAAGCAGCTAGAGCCTTTGACTAACTCAAAACAGCCTTATCTTCTCCACAATTCTAGCTCTCCTTGACTTCTCCAAGGAATTTATTGTGGAAAGTGATACTACTGGTTTCGGAATTGGAGCAATATTATCTCAGGATGACCGCCCGATTGCATATTATAGCGAGGCCTTGAAAGGGTCGGCATTACATCTCTCCACTTATGAGAAAGAAATGTTAGCCATCGTCAAAGCTGTCCGGAAGTGGCGACCCTACCTTTTAGGACGACCTTTCCTAGTTCGTACAGATCAACGAAGCTTGAAGTTTCTCTTGGAGCAGCGAATTACTACACCAGCCCAAGCAAGATGGTTATCAAAACTTCTTGGCTACGATTACAAGATTGAGTATCGCAAAGGAAAAGAAAACCAAGGAGCTGATGCTTTGTCCAGAAGAGTTGAATGTAATATGACTGTTTTGTCATTCCCTATAGCTGATTGGTGGCCCAAATTGCAAGAAGAAGTCAATAGTGATCCTTTTTACAGAGACGCTGTGCGTACTTGCCCACCTGGACGTGAACTGAAATTTCGGAATGGGATTCTATACCTCAATAACAGGATTTATTTGAGTCCTAAATGCTCTTTAATTCCCTCTCTATTAGTTGAATGTCATTCGACTTCTACAGGTGGTCATTTTGGTTATCTGAAAACGCTATCCAGACTTAAAAGAGATTTTCAATGGATAGGAATGCGGCAAGCAGTGAAAAAGCTTTTGCGCGAATGTGAAGTTTGTCAGCGCAACAAGTATGAGACCACCAAACCTGCTGGCCTCCTCCAGCCACTTCCAATTCCCAATCGCATATGGTCGGAAATTTCAGCTGATTTTGTATAAGGTCTACCCTCTTCCAACGGATACACGGTAATTCTTGTGGTAGTTGATAGGTTATCTAAATACTATCACTTTATTCCTATGAAACATCCTTTCAATTCTGTTACTGTTGCTAAGGTGTTTATGAGGGAAATAGTTCGTTTACATGGGATACCAGAAACAATTGTGAGTGACAGGGATAAAATTTTCACTAGTACATTCTGGAATGAATTATTCACATTACAGAATACTAAACTGTTAATGAGTTCCAGTTATCATCCGCAAACAGACGGACAAACCGAAGTTGTCAACCGCATTGTAGAACAGTATTTGAGATGCTTCACAAGTGATCAGCCGAAAAAATGGGTTGAATGGCTACCATGGGTGGAATTCAGCTATAATACAAGTCTACATTCAGCCACTCGTTTCACTCCCTTTGAAATTGTATATGGTCGACCTCCTCCCACACTCACATCTTATATTCCTGGAACAACAAAGGTTGCCGCAGTTGAGGAACTTCTTCACAATAGGGATGCAGTTCTGCGTGACCTAAAGGTCCATTTAAAGCTGGCCCAAGATCGTATGAAGTCACAAGCAGATAAAGGGCGATGGGAGGTTCAATTTTCGGTTGGCGATTTTGTTTATCTTAAACTACAACCGTACCGACAGAATTCAGTTGCTCTCCGCAGTTCTCTTAAGCTATCAGCCAGGTTCTATGGACCCTATGAAGTTCTAGAAAAGGTTGGTCCAGTAGCGTATCGTTTGCGTTTGCCTGTGGGTGCTCAGATTCACGATGTCTTTTATGTTAGCCTCCTTCGCAAACACTTGGGAGATAGGCCGGCACCAATTACGGATCTACCTCTTATCACTGATGAGGCTAGGGTGTTTCCCTCACCATAAAAGATATTAGATCAACGGACAGTTCAGAAAGGTCGCTATCGTCCCTATACAGAAGTCTTGGTTCATTGGAAGGGAATTGATGTTGCAGATGCTACATGGGAAAATTACAGGCGGTTCTCTCGCACTTTTTCTGACTTTGTCCTTGAGGACAAGGATAATTTGGGGAGGATGGAAAGATGAGAAACAGATAGCATGATCACGTACTGCAAGAGGCCACAGTCATCAACATGGGTTACTGGGTTGGTGGAGTTAGCGAGTCGCGCATCATGTTAACAGATATCCATGAACTTTTGCTTGATATTAAGAGTTGTGATATTAGGAGTAGTATTCACGTTCTTATTTTGTTGCCATTTCAAATTCCAGTTATTAAGTGGGTAAGCCACGACTTGTTTCTGTTGCTTATGTTAAATGTATTTCACTGATATGGTTGCTATAAATCAGATTGAGAAAAGGGAATAAACTCATGGATATTTACAACTTCTAAAACTCTGCCTTTTCCTGTTCTTCTCTAAATTATCTTTATCAAAATTCACCCCCTTGCTCTCTCACTCTCGCCTCTCACCGCCTCCACCACCGTTTCTCCCCCATTTCCCCCCCGCGCGAGCGCGCGCGCACGTCTTTGTCTTCTCCCCTCCCCGATCTCTGTCTCTCCTCCTTCCCTCATCCTCCTCGGCTCTTCCCTTGACGTCTCCTGAAGATGCCACCGTCTTCAGCCTTCCACCACGGGGACCTGAAGACGCCACCGCTACACCGCACCACGTTGTCGCCAATCATTCCTGAATGTTTGAAGAAGTAGAGAAGGTCACGCTCGAGGAAATCTACACGAGAAGCCATCGAAGATGCCTCTGACCCGTCACCTAACCTGAAGCAAGAGAATTATTTTTGGGTGTGTGTGTGTGTGTATTTTTTTTCTGTTTTCAAATCTTTCTTGATTAATTGCATTTTTTATTGTGCTAGATTGGAATTGGATAATAAATTTGTGAATGTTGGATGATGGATTTGAGAATTGGTTGGATGTTGGATTTTGGAAGTTGGTTTTTTGATGTGCAATTTGCATGTATTTGAACTGGTTGGATATTGGAATTGAATTGTTGAATGCTGATTGCTTACGGTATTGTTTTGTGTTTTGTCATTTGTGATGAAATGGAATTATATCAGTCACAGTGATGACTAATGAATGCGTTCTTTCACTTGTTTGTTTGGTTATAAAAAATAAAGATTGGTTGTTTATAAAGAATAAAAATTTTATGGATTGTTTTTGGACGAATGAAATTTATGAAATACATAGCCTACCTTATTGAATATTGATTCTGAAACTTAGAAAGTTAAAGTTGGAAAAAACTTAAATTTAAAACATACAAAAACTGATAATATTAAAGTTATTAAATTTGTAAAATTGTAAAAACTTAAATCATTAATTGACAATTAATGTTGAATGTTGTAAGTTTGTAACTTGTAAGTTGTAAATCAAAAATTGTATTTTATTTTTAATATTTGGGTATTGACTTAAGGTAAATAATTAGTTGAGTAAAAAATTATACAATTAGAAATTAATAATAATTCGGTTTTAGTAAATGATAATATTTGCCTATTTGGGTATTAGTTTTGGTTAAATAATTAATTGAGTATAAAATATGTTGAACTTGAATTATTTGGTAATATATATGTCTGGGCGGGGTATCATATATATTTATAATAGATAATGTGTGAAAATAGTAATGTAATAAATGTATCCCAAAAAGAACTTTTTTGTTTTCAAATTGTGAATATGTTGTTGTAGGTTCCAATCATATATACTTAAACTTATTAATAAAAATTAAAAATTGTAAAAGTAACTAATGTATTTAAAAACGAAATATAGAATGATGTATATAATACTATGGTTTGTTAGAAATGAAAAGAAGATTCAAAGCTTTGAATAAGAAAAAAAATTCTAAAGAACTTATGTCCTTCAACTTGATCAGTTGATCCTCATGTTATGAATATATTTTCCAACTTGGTCATCATGTTATGAATAGATGTGTATGAACAATTGTATATGATATGTCATTTATTATTTGGCAATTATGTAAATCATATGATACCCTTCAATTTGATCCTCATGTTAGAAACTTTGATTTAAAATTGTTAGAAATTGTTGGGAATGAAAATTATTTTATGAATGTATTGTTGGAAATGGAAATAGAAATTATGTATGAATGTATTGTGATTATTGGAAATGGAAATGAAAATAGTTGGAAATGGAAATGAAATTATGTATGATTTGTGGAAGATGGAAATGGAAATTGTTTATGTATGATTTGTGGATGTTGGAAATGAACATTATTTTATGAATGTATTGTGATTATTGGAAATGGAAATATAAACTGTTGTAAATTGTTAGAAATGGAAATGAAATTATGTATGATTTGTGGATGTTAGAAATGGAAATTGTTTATGTATGATTTGTGTAATTATATATGTTGAATGTTTTGAATTGTTAGCTTTTGACTTTTAGTGAATAGTGTACCATGAAATTGAATTGTGTGTAATGTAATCATACAAAATGAGTTATATTATATAAGATGGATATGCATATTATGTTATTTATTTTGATATATGCATTTATTTATTTTTACAGATAAATGGAAGAAAGTTCAAGTACTCCTGATCAACCCAGTTCAGGAAGATGCAATGATCCATCTTGGGTTCATGCTGCATTGGTTCCCAGTATAAGGAACCATACTATTTACTTGTTTTATAACAAGCATTTGAAAGGTGGAGGAATCGCCCGATTAAAAAGACATTTAGCTAGGGTTAAAGGAGATGTGGAACCCTGTAAAAAAGAAGTCATGATGTGAAGTGATAGATGAAAACACTACTTGATGAATATCAACATGAGAGAGATAGAAGGGAAAGGTTGAATTTTAAAATTGGTAGTGGAAGTTCGTCTTTTAGTTTCTGTGGTGATTTTAGAAATGTTGAAGGTGGAAGTGGTAGTGGTGGTAGTGATACTGGTAGTGTTCCATCTCAGACTCAAGAAGAAGTACCTGAATCTGATGTGAGTAAGAGAAGAAGGTAGGTGACTAGTTTCTTTACACCGCAAAAAACTCCTAGAGTCCAACCTTTAATTCGTAGTGCAATGCAATCAAGAGATGCGGCTTATAATGTTGATACGGCAGTAGCTAGATGGTGTATAATACATATTCATCATTCAATGCTTCTCAGTCTTATTATTATCAACCTATGATGAATGCAATAGCCTCTTATGGTCCAAGATACAAAGGTTCTTCGATTGATGACTTAAGAGGTAAACTTTTGAGTTGTATTGTTTATGAAATTAGAAGTTATTTGGCTGAAAGAAGAGTTAATTGGGGTATTTATGGATGTTCAATCATGTGTGGTGGTTAGACAAATCGGAGGCAAGAGCCTATTATAAATTTTTTGGTTTATTCTTCAAATGGCTCTATGTTTTTTAAATCTACTGATGCATTTGGCCTTATTAGAAATGCTAAGACTTTGTTTGCGATATTTGATGAAGCTGTGAATGAAGTAGGACTGGAAAACATTGTTCAGCTTATTACTGACAATGATTCCACTTATAAAGCAGCAGGAACAAGGTTGCAAAATACGTATAATTCATTTTTTTGGACTCCTTGTGTTGTACATTGCATTGACCTAATCCTAGAGAACATAGGAGATATTAAGTATTTTCATGTTATTGATGAGACTATGCAAAAACCTAAAAAGGTGACAAAGTTCAATTATAATCGTGCATGGGTATTGAATTTGATGAGAGAGGAATTTATCAATGGTAGAAATTTATGTCGTCTTACTATGACAAGATTTGCTACAAATTTCTTATTACTTCAATCTTTTGTTTCGATGAAGAAAGAGTTAAGATAAATGTTTACAAGTGATAAGTTGATTGCATCTCAGCATGCTAGGTCTAATGCTGGAGTGGAGGTTTGTAATATTATACTGGAAGATAGAGAATTTTGGTCTCAATGTCAATTTGTTATCCGAGTTTGTGAGCCTTTAATGAGAGTGCTTTGCTTGGCTGATAGTGAAGAAAAGTCAACAATGGGTTATATTTTTGATGCTATCGAAAGAGTGACGGAAGCAATCAAGGCCAATCTGAAACATAGGCCTTCTTTATACACACCATATCTTTCAATCATTAACGAGAGAAGAGAAAGAGTACTTTCTTCTCTATTGTTTGTAGATGGGGCATTTTTGAATCCTAGTGTCTATTTTAGACTGAAACTTACTAAGCAGGCTGAAATTAATAGATGAATGCTTTTAACTATTACAACAATTGTTAGCATTGATGCGATGCAAGATTTTTTAAGCTCACAAATGGAGCTTTACAAGTTGTCTTATGGGGATTTTGGAATGTCGATTGCTATTCGACAAAGAGGAAAACTTTCTCCAGGTATTAGTTATTTCTTTTTTCTTATTTGTTGAAAATTAATTATCATTTTATTTTGTTTATAACACTACTTTTGTTATTTTATAACTTACATTTTCTTGGTGGGGTCAATTTGGAAATGATGTTCCAGAATTGAAAAGATTTGCAATTCGGATTTTAAGTTAATGTGTAAGTGCAACAGGTTGTGAACGAAACTGGATCACATTTGAATTTATCCACTCAAAGAAAAGGAATAGGTTGGAGCATGAGAGGTTGAATGACTTGGATTTTGTTCGTTACAATTTAATGCTTCGGGAAACGTATGTTATTTTTATTATTATCATTATTAATTTTGATATAATTTTTTTAATTTTCTAATAATTAAATTTAATTGTTTACTAGGAGTCTTAATAGCACAAGTAGTTTAACTGATCCAATTTTCATTGATAATATTGATCTTTTGGTGAATTGGGTTTCTAAAGAATCGAATTTGGTAGATGTGAATGATTTGAAAGATAATCTTGGATGGAAAAGCATTGACATGTCATTTAGTGCATTAAATTTGAATGATAATGATGATGTAGCTCCTCTCAATGATGAAGATTTTGTACCAAATGATCGCTAGGGTCAGTGCAGATATAGTGGGTATCCTCCCGTTGACGATTAAAATTCATTCCAGGCTTTTATTTTTCCTCTTCTTTTAATTTTACTTTTATTTGATGTTTATGTTAAATTCTATATATGTAATGTAACTGTAAATGTTTTTGTTTCAGGTTTAACTTCTACTTGTTTGTTTCTTAGTCATGAACTCTTTTTGTAAATTGTTTAAGGATATTTATTGTTCTTTTTATTTGATATTTTGATGTAATTATTATTTATTAAAATGATGAAATTGTATTATTGTAATATTTTAAATAAATTGTATTATTATTAATATTATGTTTGTATGATGATGATTGTCTTTTTTATATATTAATTATAGTTATTATTTATATTTGAAATATTTAAAAATTATTGTTATTTCATATTAATTGTGATTATTATTCATTATTATGATTTTTGGAAATAGGGTTGAAGTAAACAGTAAACTAGTAAAGCATACAGTATAACTGTACAATATATCAATGGACTATTTTGCAAAATTTAAAAATTTTGGGGATTATTCCATAAATTTTAAAATTACCAGAAACGGTAGCCGATACTGATCGGTATCGGTACAGTACCATACCATAACTCAATCCTATACCAAGTCCGGTACGGTATTCACAACTTTGGTGTATAATCTCTGGTAGTTAATACATACGGTAGAATACTACATGAAGCAAGTAAAAAATGATCCCGTTTAAGCATAGCGACTAATCAAAGCACAAAAACGACATATGTTGCTGACCCATCCCAGATTAGAAATCGAGACTACCCCTATACTCTAAGCTTCCCGAAACGTTCCAAATCAGGGTTAGAGCTTATGTTAATTCGCAATACAAATCGCAACCATCTAGTAAGTACTTCACTGTCATCGTGTCTAAACTTCTTCCAATGATAATTTTCTTACTTAATCTCCCTTATAGTTGTTGAAGGTGGAGATCATGCCTCGTGGAGACATGACTGGGTCACCCTAAGAATTGCTAAATCTGGCTTCCTTAGGTAAGTTCTTACTTCCAGTCCTTGTTTATCAGTTTTGCTCTATTTCCCAGCATGTATATTGCTCTCTCTCTTTTTGTATGATAATTTGTAGCACTAAATCAGTTGAACGTTCCTTGTTTTGGAACTTTCTTTGATTCCTTTCTTTCCATATCTCTTGGGTAGATATGGCGAGAGATAGAACCTTCCTCTTTCATAAAGGAGACGATTTGCGCTCTGCTAGAGTCTTAGTAATCTCGATGAGGGAATTAATTATCCCATGCCAAAAGAGGCTATTATTGATTCTGCTCCGGATAAAACTGGAAAAAGGGCATAGGAAGAATATGTGGTCCCTAGTTTCAATATCTCTTCTACACAGACAACAATTTTGGTCCAAATTCTGGATAAATTGTAGTATATTCGATATTGCTAACTTATTCCTTACTACTAACCATAGTAGAAAAGTAGAATTTGGCTTGGGAGTATTACACCGGATAACTTTGGACCATGGATCGTCTTGATCAGAGTGATAAAGTCATTTCCTATAGATTTTGCTAGAAAAGATTTCAATAGAGGATTATTTCCATAGAAACAGTCCTGTAAGTTAGGATCAGGAAGATATGTAAGTTTTAGATGTCTAATTGTATCAGGAAATTGTATCCGTTCATTATGATTTATGAGGCTAGCCACTTTAACTTTGTGGGCATGATCTAAAAAAGCAGAGATAGCAATAGGATTTGATTATAGGGGACCATAGCCAGTCCAATCATCGTGCCATAGGAAAGCAGTTTGGCCATTGTCAACTTTATAGAAGACATCATCTGCTACTTCTTCCCTTTTTCTTAAGATTTGATTAAGGAACCAAAAGTGAGATGGTATAAGAGGAAGAGACTATATACTGTTCCCTTTCAAAAAGTAGCTATGGAGCCACTTCATCTATAATGAATGCTTGTCCTGGATAATTCTACACAGCCTTTTAATCAGAAAAACATTATTAACAACTTTTACCTAGATGATCCCTAGCCCACCCTTCTCCTTTGGTTTACAAAGATCAACCCATTTAACCTTAGGAATCCCTAAACCTCCATTTTCTTTCCCCCATAAAAATCTCTCTTCATCTTCTCCACAATTTTTACTAGCTTTTTTGACAAAGGAAAGTGAGTACTTTAGTAAAGATGTAGTGAACATAAAACATATTTAATAAGCTGAACCCGTCCACTATAAAACAAAAATTTGTTTGCCCAGTCACCTTTGAATCTTTTCAATAAGGGGAACACAGTCATTGAAGGATAGTCTCTTGGTGGAAATAGGGAGAACTAGGTACTGTAGAGGAAGATTTTGCCTGTTCATATTAGTTAGAGAGGAAATAATACCTGAAGGGAGTCTGCCGAAGTGGATAGAACAAAGTGGCTTTTATGAAAATTCATTTTAAGACCTGACATCTTGGAGAATTCGTTGAGTGT
>JANZLX010177492.1:0-12708 GCA_025531955.1 Erythroxylum orinocense
GATGTGGAAATTGGAAGATATGAAATTTGAAAGTTTGGATTTTGCTTAGGTGATGTTTAACAGGGCAGAATCTTTGAATGAAAAATATGAAATAAATGATAGAGTAAGAAGAAGAAAAAAAAGAAAAAAATTTATACCGGAATTTTTGGATTGGTTTAGTCTAAGTTTTTCAACGCCCTAGTTTTCAGGCGATACACGTTTTCGGATGTCGGATCCGCGTTCGATTTGTTCCGCTTTTGATTTGAATGAAGTCAAATTCTGGAATTTTCTGCAGATTCTAGATTCCATCGTTAGGCGTGCCCATGCCTAATCTCGGAATTTCTTAGGCGTGCCCACGCCTAGCCTCTAAATTACGACCAGATTGGGAATTCTGGATTTTTTTTCCTTCTTCCGCCTGATTTGTGATCCAATTTGTCTTTCGTTTGCTTCTGCCACTTTGTTATCCGTTTTATGTTTCGAGCAAGATCCAGTCTTCTTCGTTTTTGTTTTCGTCCGTTCATTTGTTTCGCTATCCGTTCCTTCGTTTTTTGCTTTTCATTTTTCTAGTTAGGGTCCGGTTCCGAGATCGGGTCCCAACAAGTACTTAGAAGCAAATTGCAATACTTCATAATATTGTTTTTCAATAGTTCTGATTAAAAGCAAGGTTTCAAAAGAAGTTTTAAAAAGGGGATTATTAAGAAAAAAAAGATACACAATTCAACCCCCCCTTCTTGTGCGTTTTGTATATCGAATATTAAGTCTATACTAACGTGTGATTCACTTCAACATCATGATGCATGAAAAAGTAATAGGAAAGCTATTGAATAATAACACACTGGACAAAGCACAATGAGAATTATATAAACAGACAGCCATTGATTTGGTAAATAACAACAATGTTATTGAATATCCAGCAGACTGAAAACTAACAATAGGACTACCTAAAACAAAAAGGACAAATGACTCAAACTACTCAATAGTAGGGTTAACCCCAAATCCAGATAGACCTGCTTTAGATATGTCAGCACTGCTTAGGTGGTCATCTTCATCAGATGGCAACTGGAAATGAAAGTGCTCGACGAGAAATGCATCCATCCGTCGACGATACCGCCTATCCCGATCATATAAAGCTTCTCTCTCCTTCTACTGGCTATCTCTTGAGAGAGAGTATCTCGAAGATGAGAGAGGTACGAACAAAGTCCATCTACCTTACCAATGAGGGTCTGCAAAGTAACTAACTTAGGAATTTCTTGAGCTAGAGGATCATCCTCAACTGGTGCTGCAGTGGAAGAGGTTGCACCAATATCATGAGTAGGGGAGAAGGATGAGGTGGGTGAATGGTGGGTTTTTTTAAGTGGGTATACCTAAAGAGTGGGGCTAGGTCAAAATAGTCGTCAGTATCCAACTCCAGGACATTATGTGCTCAAAAAATGTCGGAGATGAGAAGAGGAAAGGTGATAGCATTGGTGAATTTGGTTGTATTGATGGAGTCACGAAGGGTAGAGCAAATAGCATTAGCTATATCGAACGGACGACCAATCATTAGGAGGTAAAGATGTAAGGCTTATTGTTTTGGGATGTAGGCGATGTGAGTGGTGGGAATGATATTGTTGGAAACTAAATGAAGCCAAGGATGAGCTGCGGGTAAGAGATCAGATCGTTTAAGGTAGAGTTAGTAATAGTGCGACCTATGCCATTCGATGCCCTCTTGACAGAGAGTGCAAATAACATTGTTTGAAGGTTAGTGATGGATAAGGTGATCATAGTGGCAACAGAAAATGGTAGGAAGATTGAGATGGCGATAGATATTGGCAGTGGTGAATGCATTAGGTGCTTTAATACCACAGAAGTTGAGTTCCATGGTATTATTGAATCTAGCACAAGTATAAAAATGGCGAACAAAGTTTTTGTTGCCTTGAGCACGAGGTTGGACTAAGCCTGTGAGGTTAGAAGCAACAAGTTGCTATACAAAGGGATGGTCAGGAGCAGCTAATGGAAAGGGTCACTCTTTAATGAAAGGCCTAGTGTCTACTTTCTCATAGAGTTCTGTAAAAGTAAAACTATCGGAAGAGGAATCGGAATCACTAGGAGGGGTAACATTACCGTTCTTAGTTTAAAGCATTGTCCTGCAGAAAACACACAGAAAAATAAACTAAGTGAATGAACAAAACTAATTAAAAATCACAACCTAAAAACTAAGGGGGTGTTTGTTTCCATTTTTATTTTTGGTTTTCTGTTTTTGTTTTCAAATTCAGTAAAAAAATCTTGTTTGTTTGAGTTTTTAATTTCTGTTTTTGGTTTTGGTTTCTTCCAGTTTTTAAAATCTGATTTACTATTATTTAAATATATATGGGGGGAGGGTGGTGTTTATATAGGGTTTAAGTGTGAAATGACAAAAAGGGGCAGAGAGAATACGAAAGGTTAAGAGAAAATAAGGGTGAAAAAGGTAATTTTGCCATATCAATTTTCGCAGAGTAAACGTTCACTGCGGTGAACTCAACCCTAGTCGCAAAAACAAAAATATCGATGTTTCACCGCGACGATATGGGATAAACATCGCAGCGAAATAAACCCGAGAGGAATAGAAAGAAATGACACATATTCACCATGGCGATGTGGACGTCACACCGCAATGAAATTTACCCAAAAGGAAACAAAGCAAAGACAGAAATGAAAAAAATGGCTCACAAACACACAAAAGACACAAGATGGATACTTATTAGATTTAAAGCTCATATATAAAGTCATCAGGCACTAGATAAGGTCAACAAATAAAGTGCAACACAATTGATCACATCAAATTCCTTAAACTTGAAGATGTATCACGCATAAAGCCGAAAAGCACAACAAACATAAAACAGGAGATAAAATTAGCATTGGAATTATTGAATTGAAAAACTACTTAAATTAAAAATCAATCTAATGTCCTACTGAGTCGGTTTCTCCCCCACATTCATTCAACAAACTAATGTATCCACAATTTCATACTCAGTCACAGAGCAACAGTAAGTAAACAAGTGAAGGAGAGAAACAACCTGATGATTACGGAGGTTTCTCTTGCTGTTGGTGAACCTTCGACGGATAGCCATATTGAGTTGTCCACTTGCCATATCAGTGTCAGCCTCCTCAATTACAGATTCACCTACAACAGCAATGAAAAACCTTTCTCCCAAAGGATCATCAGTGACAATCAGAGAGTTTAATGAGTACAGAGCAGAGTTAGAGTAAACATTTTGGAGTTCAAATTCAATGCATGCATCATCAATAACAATATCAAGCATGTTAACTCCTAAAAGCGAATAATCCTCATGGGGTTGTTTCATGTCTTCGTACATGTTAAAACACACTTGTTGATCTCCTACTTCCATGGTTATACTACCTTCTTTCATGCTAATCATAGTACTAGTAGTCCTTAAAAAGGGTCTTACACAACTTTAAAAGACATGTCAAGCACATAAAAATCAGTTGGAAAGACCAAACCCTTTACTTGGACCAAAATGTCCTCTATGATGCCCACTGGATGCCTAAGAGACCTATCAGCTAATTGCAAAACTACAGATGTAGGCTTTAGACTCTTGACTTCCAATGATGTGTAGATAGACTTAGGCATCACATTAATGGCTACCCCTAGATCTAATAATCCTATGGTAACTTTTCCTATGGTGCACGGGATGATGAAGGATCCAAGATCTTGACATTTTACTAGAATTTGGGGTTTGAATAATGCTAACACATTAGAGACTTGCGTTCTTTCATTTAGTCTGAACTTTCTTTTATTGGTGCACAGGTCCTTAAGATATTTAGCATATGCAGGAACCCTTTTAACAAGGTCAAGCAAAAGGATGCTTACTTCTACCATCCTAAATAAATCAATTATATCTTTCTTGCTCTTTAATTGTTTTGGCTCCTTGTTAGTCAAAAGTGCTCTTTCCTTGTCATTTTCTCTATGGGCTCCTTGTTTGCTTGATTTCGTGTTGGTTTCAGAATTTGCTTTCTTGCTCTTTAATTGTTTTGGATCCTTGTTAGTCAAAAGTGCTCTTTCATTGGAACTTTCAGACTTCTTGACTTTTTCATTTGTTGAGGGCAATTCTCTACTCTCAATCTCCTTTTCATCTTCTTCCTCATCTTGATTTCTGAACCTCACTTGTTTCCTACTTCGGAGGGTTATAGCGCTCAAACTCTTGGGGTTCATAACAGTATTGGAGGGGATAGCTCCAATACTTCTTGCTTGGTTCTCACTCATGTTGTTGGAAAATTGAGTGATATAGGAGTTGGTATTCTCAGCCTTCATCTCCCATTGTTCTATTCTCTTTTCTAGAGCATTAAACCGATCAGTGATTTTAGAAGAATCCTGTTGAATGAGATTTGCTATTGCATTAAACTAGTTGTTGTTCGAAGTCTTTTCCTCCTTAATCAGTGCCATCATATTATACAAAAGTTGGTTAGTTTCCTCCTTTGATGGGACAGTAAGGGCTTGCTATTGGTTGTGGAACTGGTTTGTGGAAGTACCAGCTCCTCCTCCTTATTGAAATCTATTCGTGCCCCTTCCTTTTTCATTCCTCCAACTGAACCTAGGATTTGCTTTTCATCCCTCGTTATAGGTGCTGGAATAAGAGTCCCATTTCTGATTGGTCCGATCCTGATACACTGCAGACACTTCTTCATACCGACTGGGGCAAACACTAAATATGTGCATTACTAACCCATATTTATCACAACTGGGTGTAGTAATATCCATAGAAGATGTTGGGTGATGCACACTCATGTTTTTTAGTTCTACACTGATGAAGGACAACTTGAAGTCACTTTACTCTCTAAAGAGTCAACTTTAGACTCAAAACTTTCCATTCTTCTGGATTAGGCTGTTGAAGCTCCCAACTCATGCACACCTCTGGTATCTCTCACACTATACTGTTGATGATTTAAAATCATCTTTTTGATTAGATCCCATGCCTTCGTAGCTAAAAGGTTAATAAAAGAACCTCCTAATGCTGCATCCAACATACCTTTATCTTGACTTTTCATTGAAGTAAATCACACGTTAGTACAGCCTTTATATTTGATATACAAAACACACAAGAAGAAGGGGTTGAATTATTTATCCCTTTTTTAAAAATAATAATCCCCTTTTTAAAACAACTTGTTTTTTCAGAACTATTGAGTAAACGTATCACGAAGTATTGTAATTCGCTTTTAAGTGCTTGTATAACACAATAAGAGCAAAAGTTTAGAGTTGAAAGTTGAGAGTAAGAATCGACACAGCAGGTTTATGGTGGTTTACCCCAAACCGTGGGCTATGTCCAATCCTCATAATCTTTTCTGAAATTTCACTATAATTCTCAAAATTACAAGTATTCTTTTCGCTGAGCCTCTTCAGGTCTCTTACAGCAAGTATTGTTTTCACATTTAGCCTCTTTAGGCTATCTGCTTTTCTTTTTTCTACTAAAAGATGTTTCGAGCTTTGTTATAGACAATAGTAGCTCTAAGTTTTGAACAATGAATAAAATTTCTAGCTTTATAATCTCTAGCTCTTTCGAATTTCACTAACTTCTACAGTCTTTGACTCCGATTCGTATTTATAGCCTTTGTCTTCAACCGCTTCTTGATAACTGCTTCTTTCTTCTTGTTTCTTGATCTTTGAAGAATCTGTTATTCAGTTGAGTTCTGTAACTAATTTAAACTGACTAATCATCCGATGTGGTATCGGGTCTTCCGTCTCATTTTTGTATCGTCCCATTTTTGTATATGCTTCCGTCTCATTTTTACGTCTCATTTCTTTCGTCTCATTTTTCTTCCATCTCATTTTGGCTTCCATCTCATTTTGCTTCTGTCTCATTTTGGTTTTCGTCTCATGTTGCTTCTGTCTCAGTTTGGTTTCCGTCTCATTTTGCTTCCGTCTCATTTTGGTTTCCGTCTCATTTTGCTTCCGCCTCATGTTTTTCCGTCTCATTATTGTATCTGCTTCTGTCTCATTTTCTTTCATCTCATTATTTGGTCTTCATCAAAATTACTAATTGTAAAGTCATTTTGACTTAACATTCAGCCCATCATAAAAATACTGCAGCACTAGCTACTTATCAAGTGTCTGATGATGGGGACATTTGGACAACAAATTTTAAAAGTGGTTCCAATAGTCATATAGTGACTCATCATAATCCTTCGAATAGATATCCCTCCTCATTGATGAAGTTCTGGAGGTTGAAAAGTATTTCTCCAAGAATGCCTTTTGCAGATTGGCCCAACTACGGTAAGCATTCGCCACATGCCTTGGGAGACTTATATACCACTCCTTTGCTTTTCCCTCCAGTGACATGTGAAAAACCTTTCATAGTACTTTATTAAGTGAAGCTCCCACTGGTTTCATACTCAGACAAATCATGGATAAAGATTGCAAATGCATGTAGGGATCTTCTCCTACCAAGCCATGAAATTTAGGAAGAGAGTTAATAAGCAATCCTTTAACTTCAAAATTCACGTCAAAATTAGGACAAGCAATAGTAAATGGATCATAATTCATATCAGAGGTAGTTGCTTCCTTAATGGTTCTCCTTCTTTGATTTCCATTATTCTCACGCACTCGCTCTTGATCGCCATTACCTCCATTATCTCCATTCCTAGGTTGGTTAATATGAAGGTTAGGGTTTTGCAAAACGGTTGGGTTTTCAGCCATTATCACTCTTTCTAATGAGTCACTCTCACTACTTGAATGACTAGACTCTTCTTCAACAACTACCTTGCTTCTCCCTTTTTCTCTACTTTCCTTTCTAATCTTTCTCAAACGTCTCTCAATTTCAAGGTAGAAAGGAAAAATTTTTGCTTTTCGGGGCATACACGGGAACAATTCAAAGGAAAATAAAAGGTAACAAAATTTACTTGCAAGCACATAAAGTCAAATAAAAAGACGAGATGTCATTGATGCAAGTGTGTGTAGGTGTGTTAAGTATGTATAAAAGTATGTATGCAAGTAAAGTATGTATGTATGGAGCAAAAAGTAATCAAAGGCAATATTTAAAACTATGTGGGTGGAAAAATGCTAAGTATGAAAAGTGCAAATGTTGAGTATCCTTTGTTTTGTATTTTCAAAATTTTGATGCTATGCAAAAAAAATGAAATCTTATACTATTGAAAAGTATGAAACTAAAATATCTAAAATGAAATCTAAAGAAAAGGCTCCTAACCTCACTTAGCAGCAAAATGACAATGACGCCATTTTGATTCGGACCTTTAGTTCTTTCCTTTGGAGGTCAAATCAAAAATAAAATCCAAGGATTGCAATATAGGATGCAACCTCAGGTCGTCTCACTTAATCGAAACCTAAATGAATGGACCTAAGCTAGCCTATAAGTCATAAAATGCAAGCTAAATTAGTAAGGAGGAGGTTTTGATCTTTGGAATCCTTAACAGAATTAAATTGAATTGTAATAAAATGTGTGAAAAGTATTTTTGGATTTTAAGAATAGAAAATGGAAAGATAAAGACAATGATCAAATGGTGATAGCATCCTCTTAAAAATGAGCTTGGCTATCATAGTTCGAAATCAATTTTCGATGGGAGTGTAAATCACTAAGTTTCAAAAGGTAAACCTTAAAGAACTCTTTAAGTCCAAGATCTTAATCAATGAACTCCATTTCTTAAGACCTTGTTAAATGCCCTTATTGTGTACAGTGGGTAAGTTAATGCAACAAGTCACTTGGGAATCTTAAAGCAACTCAATATCAAACACAACTATGCAAGATAAAAGAGATGCAACAAGATCACAAATAGACATATATGAGACTTCATATATTTAAGCTCAAGGTTCTACATCAACAAATCCCAACAACACATTGAATATCCAACACTTGATTAAACTTTAATCAAGAATGTTCAACTATAAATTGCAAATCCTAAACCTAGGAGTTCATAAATCATAGCTGAACATAAATTAAGCTACTCCCCTTTTAAGCCCATTGAACTCAAACCATTTCTACTTCTTCAAAAGGAAAGAGGTGTCTAGCCATGCATAGTTCCAAGAGACATAATGACCGAGAACCCACTGGAGATACCCATGGTAGCAGTTGACGGTGGAAAATGGAAGAAGTATGGATGAGAGAAGATGATGGTGTGCGTGAAGAGGGAGTAAGATGATGAAGTGATAGATGTGTCAGCTCTCCCTTTGCTTATCCTAAAATAGGTTTTATTTCAAAAATGGGTCGATGGCTCGGGTTGAACAGTGGGTAAATTTATTAAAAATGGTATGGGTCAGTGCCAATTTGAAGGTTTCACCGCAGCGAGAGGATGCTTTCGCCGTGACAAACTTTTCCTGAAAGAATTATTCAATCAAATTCAGCTTTCATCGCAGCGCAAAACATTATCTTCACCGCGGCAAACTTTTCCCGAAAGGTTCTTTAGTCAATATGCAGATACTTCGTCGCAGTGAACTTGCCTGTTGCACTCCGTTAACTTGTTGATTTATGCTCTTGTTCTTCAATCCTTGGCTCTACTTCTTGAATCTCCTACAATGACAAATAGTAATTTGCAATATCAATTGTTCTAAGAAAATCAATCTAGTCCAATTTTTAATTATTTATGACAATTTTACCTTCAAACTACATTAATTTAAGACAAGCACTCAAGAGTTAAATTAAGCACAAAATCCGGAAATAAGAGCCAAGAAGTATAATAAAGACCATGAAATTATCACCAATTGATATAGAAAACTTAAGTTCAATCAGAAGCACATATCTAATTGAGATTACATATTAAGTTTACTCATAGTTTACTCCAGATTAGTTGTTGCCTTGACGATCTTGCAATGTCAAGATTTTTCAGTCAATTTGAGTTGTTCCTTTGGATTGGACTCAATGTTGCTTGGTAAGCTTCCTGCATGCCTAGAAGACAAAGCATTAGCAAGTTGACCTACTTGTAGTTCCAAGTTATAGATGGATGAAGCGTGGTTCTTTGCAATTTGGTCAAACTTTGCCTATATTCTCTTTTGACTCTCTTCTTATTTTCTTTAGCCTTCCTCTTGGCTTGGGAACTTTAAACCCAATTCATCCTTTAACTTATCCATTTTGTTCTCCAAAGATTCAAGTCGATCTTGCTAAAATCTAGGGGGTCCTTGTGTTCTCACTTAGCCACCTGCATTATTTGTATTCCATGAAAAATTTATGTGGTTTTTCCACCCAAGATTGTAAGTAGTAGAGTATGGATTGTTACCTCGTTGCAGTTGACCCAAGTAATTTACTTGTTCTATACCACTCACTCCCAGTAAGAAGCATTCAGTTTTGTTATGATTATCCTGCCCACATAATTCACATTGTAACTATATGGTTTTGGCAATGGATGAAGAAGCTCCTTGCATGTTACTCCAATACTTGGTGAGGGCAGCAATTTGTGTTTGCAAGGCTGTCACAGAATCAAGTGGAATCATTCCTTTTTAATCCTTGGACCCTTGTTTACTTCTTTCATGTGACCAAATACAACTGTTAGTTGTCAACTCTTCCAAAATGTCATAAGTTGCATCAATGGTTTTCCTCATCAAAGACCCTCCTGCAATTACATTTATTTTTCATTTGTGATTTGAGTTGCACCATTATAGAATGTCTGCAAAAGAAATTCTCTCGGAAAGTTGTAGTGGGGGCAGCTCCTTTGTAATTCCTTAAATCTACCCCAGGCTTCATACAACGACTCCCTATCACTTTGTTGAAAGTTCTCTTTGATGATTCTTTTGTCTTGGTCAAGGGAAAGTACTTAGTTAGGAAAGCTTAGGCTAGCTACTCCCAAGTAGTGATTTGGCTTGTACTGAGTGAATTATACGATGCCTTTCCCAATCCCTTAGGGTAAACGAAAACAATCTTAATCTCACAACATCATCAGAAATCCTATTAAACCTGAAGGTATCACAAATCTCCAAGAAAATTACAAGATGGGCATTGGGATCTTCATTAGACAGCCTATAAAATTACACACTGCTCTGAAGTATATTGAGGAGTGTCGGCTTGATCTAAAATTATTGGCTTAAATCGTTGGCCTTGCAACTCCTTGAAGATTGAAACCTAACATCACAAAGTCCATCAATGTCCTCTCAGCTCCTCCTTGTTCTCCTTCTTCTGCCATATTCCTATGTATTCTGTCTTGACATCTAGCTCTTCTTAGCTCTCTTTCTTGCCGTGTAATATCTGAAAACTCTTCTTTACTTAGCTCGTTGGACCTTCTTATGCTCCTTGTGTTCATGCACCTATAAAAATGCAAGGAAAAGTATCAAACACTATTAAATCAAAGTTACCTAAAATAAACAAGATGCTAACAAAACAATCCCTGGTAATGGTGCCAAAAACTTATTGATTACAAAACCAATTACGAGTTTTATGCTAAAAATTGCAAGTATACGGGTCGTTACTTACAGTAAAAAGCAGATATCATCCCACAAAGAATGTGCTTAGGCAACACTTAATTCAAGTTGTGCTTTGTTTAAGACTCAAATTCGAATATTGAACTAAAAAGTAAACTAAATTAAACAAACTAGCAACAATAAAAATTGTAACAATGGAAATCTGTTAAGAGAATTAATCAAGTTATGAGAAAGGAGATTTCACCTATTATTAATGCTAATCTAGCCTTTTATGTGTTTATAGGGTGTCATTTCTAGACGATCATAGGATTGATTAATCTCTCTCGAGTTATAATCATTCCCTAAATTGTAAACCCTAATCAAATTATGAAGTTGCAATCTCTCAATTAACAAATTATCCACTATTCTAATTAGTTCTAAAACTTTCTAATAAACAATCGGATGTCACACGGGATCTCTCTCCATGAAATTACTGACTAGATTAATTCAGTGGTCAATTAGATCACCTATCTCTCGTTAATCCAATGTAATCATTTTTATCTGATTCACCCTCTCAGTTTGTTATCAAAACATGCAAATACATTAATCAAACATAACAGCTAAATCAAGTAAACACAACTCAACTAGATTAACATAAAAAATAAGTGAAATCTAAAAGGAAAAGTTAGAACATCATTAAGAACTCAAAATCCATAACCATATAACTCATCTCAATCTTATACATTAAATGAATAAAAAGGTAAATAGGAAGGAAATGAAACTCAGGTAGGATGATTCGGGAAAGCAACGGCGTTAGAAGATCACCTATTTTGGGAAGCTATAGCGTCGGAACCCTCCTCTTCTTCCTCTTCTTCTTTTCTCTCTCTCTTCTTTCTCTCTCTCTCTCTTTTGGGTTTCCAATTGTAGGAAAAATGTAGAATCTTTTCTAAGGTTCCATCATTATCTTTTTTTATTCTTTTCCAATTAAGGTAACCCTAATGTCTTTTCGAGATCCCAAATGTCCCTCGAAAATGTAAATATAAAAGTGACTCCGCATCTGTCTACGTGCAGGCCACGATTTTGGCCCTTAGTGCACCATTATAGTCAGTTCATCTACTCTCTATCACGAGCATGGCAGATTTCCCACGATTATGGTCTTATGCTCAAGCTTCTATGATGATCGTGGCATATTCCTCACGATCGTGGGACTGCGATTTGGTTTGGTTCTCTTCCGAAACTCCTCCAAATATCCTAAAACACTAACAAACTCATCACGACACCTCATATAAATAAAATTGAAGCTCAAAAACATGTTCTCACCCAAAGAACACTTAAAATGTTTATGAACTAACACAATTCTTAACATAACACACACTAAACAATCAAATTAACCACTAAACACATATCAAAATACCTATAAAAGAAATCATTGAAAGAGAAAGAGAAATCATTAAAAAAGAAAGAGAAATTGCTAATTTAAAGTCTAAAATGATAGCGAAATATACCACATAATTCATTTTAAAAAGAGAGTGAAAACTATTAACATCAAAATTTATTATTTACTCCAATATACAAAATAATGCAATTCAAAATATAACACATGAATTAATAAAGCAATAACAATAATCCATTAAAAGTTCTACTAATACTCACAATTTAGAAATGTTTGATAATATATAGTCTTATCTTCAACTAGTGGAGAAGCTATTTCTGGTACATGAACTAAGGAAGTAATATATTAAATTAAAAAATGTGTATTTTCATTAAATTTCCATAATTTTAAAATGATCAATATAATTTAAAATTATTTACAACTTGATTTAGTTTTAAAATTTAATATTTTAATTAATAAAAAGTTATCATATTTTATTAAATAAAAAATTATTAGTATTTTAAATATTTTGAAAAATTAATAAATAAAATTATTTAAAATTTTTATTAAAATTTAGGGAAGTAATATGTTCACATAATCATTAAAATATAAAATTTTTAATAAATAATGTACTCATATTTTATCCCGAAAAGAAAGTTACGTGATAAATGGTGAAGGACATCGAGCCTGGCAATCCAGTTTACCACAACACGTACGGTTGTCAGCCCATTCTCAGTTTTGGCATTAAGCAAATTATTACTCCCTCCGATTCATAATAAGTGTCATTTTAGAAAAATGCACACTTATTAAGAAAGCTAAAAAAATTATAACTATACCCTTATTAATACTCCCATGAAGTTATCTCGTGAAGAGAGAAATTATTTTATCATTTGGATTTTGCATGTTAAATTGCCTTGAAATTGTGATCAATGTAATTAAGATGAGAGAGAAATTAAAGGATAATTTTAGAAGTAAAATTACAAACATGCATACAAAGTCAAGAATGACACTTATTTTGAATAATTAAAATGTATCTAAAACGACA
>JANZLX010177567.1:1078-12703 GCA_025531955.1 Erythroxylum orinocense
TAATTATGAAATAATTATATATAATATTAATAATATTAAAAAATAAAAAATATACTAAAAATAAAAATAAAAAATTTATTGAACCAGTGATCGGACCGGTCGAATCTGACCGGTTTGACCGGTTCTCACTGGTTTAATTGAGAACTGGTTTTTAGGGGTGAACCGGACCTGATAACCTACCGGTTACCGGTCGAACCGGCCAGTTCAACCAAATTTTCAAAACAAAGCCTTACATAGTAAAGAGATTGTTTTCGATAAACCCACATATAGATTTGACAACAAAAAAGTGACGCAGATTAAAGAATAAAAAATAAAATTGACAAGTTCAATAATTATATAAATAAAATTACAATAAATAAATAAAATATAACTCAACCTTTAAAAATAAAATTTATTTTAAAACTAAAATATAACGAAATATATCATCTCTTTATCTATAAAAAGCATCAATACTTAAATAATAAGAGAGCAATAAAGCATCAAAAAATTGTAGAAAAGCACCAATATCTAAAATTATTTATCGTATATTTATATATATATATTATCATTATTTTGTATTATATATGAGTTTATCGATTAAGTAGATGTAAAAATGTGTATTATCAGACTTTTCAAAACTTTGCATTTTAGCGAGACTAAGTATTGACAATTGTTATTGTATCGGTAAAAATATTAAGATAAATTTGATAAAAATAACATTTTTCAGAATTTGTGTAATTTCATTAGTATTAATTTAATTTTTAAAAATTGTATCTATATAATATAAATAAAAAATTAAAAAAACACAGAATTTATGTAAAATAGGTCTAATTTATTTATTTTGGGTTAGTTTTATGAAAGAAAAAGAAAAAAGAAGGGAAAATGCCAGGTAGGATTGGAATGAATGTGTGGGTTTACCGAGTCAGGAGTTGAAAATGGTAAAGAAAGGACTGTGAGAGATAAAAGGAGAGTCGAGATAAGAGAAGAGAAGACCGAAGAGAGATGCCGCTGCTCAACACAATCTTTCTTCCCTACGAACCCAACCCAATCCAACCGTAGCCTTCTTCGAAAAGCTTTTGAGTTGTCTCTTTCACTTAAGATTCCAAGTTCTTTCGTCGTTGAATTGATTGAATTTTCAAGATTCAGTGTTTGAGGTTTGGATTAAAGAAGAAGAAGAAGAAGCAAAGTTAGATCTGTGGATGGACAGAGCGGCGGCGGCCGTCGGAGGAACTCAACAGAATTTTCTTGCACAGCAGCTCCGCCTCTCCCTTTAAAAGTTACTTTTTTCTGCTCAGCCTAAAAGGTTCACTTTTTTTTTAATTTCCTTTTTTTTTTCATAGTTAGGTAGGAGTTGAGTTCTGTTCATATCTTCTGTGTGGTTAAAGATTCTTGCTTTTATGGTGCAACTTCACTGGAAGAAGAAAATAAAAGAAGGGTCGCAGTTGTAATATGAAGGCTCTTAGATTTCTGTGATCTTTCCTTGTAGAGCAAGGGAAGTTTTTGCAGATTTTGGGTGATTTTTGTGGAAGGATATAGTAAAGAGGGATGGAGGAGGTAGGGGCGCGAGTAGCTCCTCCGCTGTACATCCACAATACTTCGTCGTCTAGCAGATGTTGCGAAGGAGCTTCCATGGCTAAAAAGCGAGATCTTGGTTATCAGATTCCTAATTTTCTGTACCAACAACAGCAGCATCACGACCAAAGTGTCAACTGGAATCCACATGCGTGGGATTGGGATAGTGTGAGGTTCGTGGCAAAGCCGTTGGATCCTGACGTTTCGCACTTGGGAACTTCTACTTCCAGCCGCGAACATCGCAACAGCAAACACGACTTTCCCTTCAGTCATCATGAAAACGACGAAGCTCTTCGGCTAAATCTAGGTCGAGGTTTGAATACTGTGGAGGAACCCCCTGCTAGACCCAAAAAAAAGGTCCGCTCCGGATCTCCGGGCACCAGTTCATATCCAGTGTGTCAGGTTGATAATTGCAAGGAAGATCTCTCCACTGCAAAAGACTATCATCGCCGTCATAAAGTTTGTGAAGTTCATAGCAAATCCTCTAAAGCCTTAGTGGGGAAGCAGATGCAGAGATTTTGTCAGCAGTGCAGCAGGTTTGTCTTGTCATTCCTGCCGCGTTCAAACCTTCAACTTCCACTTTCATAATTTGTCTCTCTCTGCTTTTTCCTTTTAGAATTTGAAAGCTTCATCAGTACTTGACGATTTCTCTGCAAGATTTGGATAATCACTTTCTTTACCATCAGAGTGTTCAAGTATTGTTTTTTTTATATATATTTAGATTCATGCCAAATGACCTTGGTTCAGTACTTTTTATCCAGGTTCCATCCCCTGTCAGAGTTTGATGAGGGTAAGAGAAGTTGTAGGCGAAGGCTCGCCGGGCACAACCGGCGAAGAAGAAAAACCCAGCCAGAGGATGTTGCCTCTCGGTTGGTCCTCCCTGGAAACAGGGACACTCACACTGCAGGAAATGGGAACTTAGATGTTGTTAAGTTATTGACTGCTCTCGCCCACATTCAAGGTTGCAGAAATTTTATCTTATGTAACTCTTGATCTCTGTTCTGATGTTGTACTGAAACTTAAAATGTCATTTAACAACTTGCAGGAAAGAATGAGGACAAGAGTGCCAACTATCCAACAGGTCCCGATAGAGATAAACTCATTCAGGTTCTCAGTAAAATAAATTCGCTACCTTTGCCGATGGATCTTGCTGAAAAACTTTCTGGGAATTTAAGTAGGAAAATCACTGACCAAACTCTGTCGGAGCACCAAAACAAATTGCATGTGTCTGCGGCTTCTCCATCAATTGTGGACTTGCGTAAGGTTCTTTCAGCTACTTTGGCAGCTTCTGCACCTGATGTCCTTGCAGGTCTGTCGCAAAGAAGTAGCCAGAGCAGTGATAGTGAAAAATCTAAAGTAACTAGCTCTGGTCAACTGACGGGTTCTCATCAGCAAAAGAGACCACATCTGGAATACCCTTCTGCTGCTGGTGAGAGAACAAGTAGTTGCTATCAATCTCCTGGTGAAGATTCCGACTGCCATATTCCAGAAACTCGTCCTACTGTCCCACTACAACTCTTTAGCTCCTCACCAGAGAATGATAGCCCACCAAAACAGGCATCTCCTAGGAAGTATTTTTCTTCTGATAGCAGTAATCCTATCGAAGAGAGATCTCCTTCTTCATCTCCTCCTTTTGTGCACAAATTATTCCCACTCCACAGTATGGCTGAAACTATCAAATCAGAAAAGACGTCGATGCATGGAGACATCAGTGCGGATGTTAAAGGGAGTGAGGCTGAAGGTTGTGCGTTGCCTCTTGAACTCTTTAAAGGTCCTAGTAGAAGCAATGCAAATGGTGCATTTGAAAGCTTTCCTTGTCAAGGTGGATATACTTCTTCCTCTGGGTCAGATCATTCACCTTCTAGTCAGAGTTCTGAGGCTCAGGTGATTTTTCTTTAGCAATGTCTGGATTATTTTTCTTTTGGTGGTTTGTGTTCATTCATTTCTTAGTTCCATTACTACCTATTTTTATAAACATTTTGTCTGTATGTTTCTATACAGGATCGAACGGGTAGAATAATTTTCAAACTATTTGGCAAAGATCCAAGTCACTTTCCAGGGACATTACGCACACAGGTGAGTGTTGGGGACATTTTGGGATATTCACTACTTTGGTTTTCAGGTGTTTGTCTGCATTGTAAGTCACAGTAATACCTGCTTTTGGGGATCATCATAATAGTTTGCACATGTTTCAGATTTACAATTGGCTTTCCAATAGTCCATCAGAAATGGAGAGCTACATAAGGCCTGGTTGTGTGTTTCTATCAATTTATTTGGCAATGTCATCTTCTGCCTGGGAGCAAGTGAGTGCAATGCTTTAATGATGTTGTGAAATATTACAAAAGCCTTATGCTAAGCACTTGAAGGCCATATTTGGTTGTGTAGCTTGACAGGAATCTGCTTCAGCAAGTTGATTCTTTAGTTCAGTGTTCGAATTCTGATATATGGAGAAGTGGAAGGTTTTTACTGCAGACAGGCAAGCAACTGGCATCACATAAAGATGGTACGTAGACCAAAATGGGCAAAAGATTTATTGTCATATATTTTAATTTTTTCTTTATCAATTGCAGAAATATTTTCTTATGTTCAAGTTAACATTTTCTCAAATTAATATCACAAGTCTGACTATTTCAGTTATTTGTGTTTTGTGTATTCACAATTCAGGGAGGATTCATTTATGCAAATCATGGCGTAGTTGGAGCACCCCAGAGTTGATTTCTGTTTCTCCGGTGGCAATTGTTGGTGGGCATGAGACTTCTCTTCTGTTGAGGGGGAAAAATCTTACTAATCCTGGAACTAAGTAAGCAAAATTTTTCTTCTTTGTTCCTGTTTTTATACTCTTTGTCTTTGGGATGATGATTGATCATTTCTCCATGTTTCCTATATTGTTTACGAACACTTTGGCCAGGTTTCTGTGCACTGATATGGGAGGCTACACATCTCTTGAAGTCACATCATCAACTTGTGCAGGAAGCATATATGATGAGATTAATGTACTTGATTTTAAAATTCACGTCACATCTCCTACTGTTTTAGGTCGCTGTTTCATTGAGGTAAGACATCAGTCAGTTAATATAGTATTGAGCTATGACAGACTCCTTGAGTAATTTTTTATTTTGTGAATGACCTTGTGGATCCTATGGAACAGGTGGAGAATGGATTCAAGGGAACTTGTTTTCCTGTAATTATAGCAGATGCCAGCATATGCAAAGAACTAAGACTCCTGGAAAGTGAGCTTGATGAAGAGGCTACAACTTGTAATATCATTTCAGAAGGACATGCAAGCGACTTTGGACCCCCTACTTCAAGAGAGCAAATACTCCATTTCTTGAATGAACTTGGATGGCTCTTTCAAAGAAAGAGACCTATGTCTGAGATTCCAGATTACTCATTAGGCCGCTTCAAATTTTTGCTTGTTTTTTCTGTTGCAAGAGATTACTGTGTTTTGGTCAAAACAATTCTAGATATGCTGGTGGAAAGGAATTCAGATGGAAGTGGACTTTCCAGGGAATCATTGGAGGCACTTTTGGATATACAGCTTTTGAACCGAGCTGTAAAAAGGAGGTCTCTGAAAATGGTGGAGTTGCTCATCAATTATTCAGTTAAGAGTGATAACACTTCTAACCGGTTCATATTCCCATCCAATCTTGAGGGACCTGGTGGCATTACACCATTGCACTTGGCTGCTTGTACGTCAGGCTCAGAGGATTTGGTTGATGCTTTAACAAATGACCCACATGAGGTAAGATTATGGACATTTCTGTTTCTTCATCCCTCGCATTTTGTATGCGGTCTTTTTGACCTTTAGATGGTTTTTCCATTTGGCATTTATGAAAACCAAAGCTTCAGTTTGACAGCATATTTATTTCTTGTTCATATGGTATTGTTAAACGCTTCATGCCCAATGGCTAAATATGCATTGATTTATCTTTCAATTTTGCACTTCCAAAAAGTCTATCCCTTTCTGCAGGTTGGATTGTCTTGTTGGAAAAGTCAGTTGGATGCAAATGGCCAGTCTCCACATGATTATGCTATTATGATGCAGAACCACTCTTATAACACACTTGTGATGCAAAAACTTGCTGACAAAAGAAATCGCCAAATTTCTGTGACAATTACAAATGAGCTAGAGCAGCCATTGTCAGCTGCAGAGCAAGAACGTAAGATAATCTCCCGCTATCAGCAAGGACAGAGATCTTGTGAGAAGTGTGCAACAGTGGCAGCAAAGTACTACAGGGGGATTCAGGGACCAAGGGGCTTACTCCAGCGCCCGTACATTCACTCAATGCTAGCAATTGCTGCTGTCTGTGTATGTGTTTGCGTATTTCTGCGTGGTGCCCCAGATATTGGCTTAATTGCTCCTTTTATGTGGGAGAATTTGGATTGTGGAGCCATTTAGAGACAATAGAGAATATGTCGTCAGAAGTGGAGACAATATGAAGCTAGGGGGCAGCTAGTGGCAATTTTAAGCTTGTTCTCTTTTCATCTCCAAGAAATGGCAACCCAGAAGATTAACTCTTTTGTATGGGAATATAACGGGTGGACAAGATGAGTATTTTCATTGAAAAAGAGTTGGTAAAACAAGACTTCAAGTGATTTTGCATGTTACTAGGTTGGCACCTAGTTATTATTTTGTGACAAACCTTATGGATATACATACACTTTTTGGCTCATTTTTGGATCAGTTGCTCATGAATCTTTTATGAGTTCCTTTATAGAGGTATTTTGGTTTAAATTGTATAACTGCTGGGCTGAAATTAGATGGGGAAGTGGAAGAGATGGCACAGGGCGAAGAACTGTTAAGTAAGCTGAAGTGCAAAGTTCTCTTTCAAAGAAGATGGCCAAGGCAAGTATATCTTGTTGAAGGTTTAATAGGTTTTTCCTCGTGTCTGATTATACTTAATTCATCTATTTTTGTTTTAACAAATGATAAGGAATCCAGTATTTCTGACTTTTGTACTTTAATTTCTCTACTGTAAAGTTGATTGGTTAGGGGATCAATGATACAAGCTATATTGTATGATAAGATAGTGGAATATTGTTTGATCACAGAGGAAATAAAATGCGTGGCGCTTTCCCTTTCATTTGGGATGTTAAATCTCGTCTCTCTTCTCTACTTTTTATGTCTTCTATAGATTCTTGAATAGTTTGCATGATAACTATTGGAAGAAGAATGTTGTTCATTTGCCAAACACTGTAAATTCACATGATCCTGGATGTTCTCATACTGGGAAAAGATGAGATGGTTTAGCGAACGGTAGGAAATGTATGTGTGTAGATGATAACAAACTTATGATATGGGCTGGCTTTGCATGAAGTTGGTGGTGACACTATGTGATGCAGTATTAACTTCTGATCGATGAGCTGAATTCGGAGAGTTCTTTACCAAACCAATTACGCAGCCATTGCATATGCACTCTGCTCTCATTTGGTAATGGAGCAAGTTTAGTTCTTGAGAGTATAGATGCATATACCTCTTATAGTGTAATTGAAAAAAGGATCGTTCTTTGTGTATTTCCAAAGGTAAGGGACAATGGTTTGTTATTTCAAGCGCACCGGTACAATTGATAGATTATAGATATAGCTTATTGTTTCAGTCTTGTCTTTTGCATGCATATGTACATGTCAAGAGATCAGGTAGTGAGATTGCTGAGACAAGATACAATAAACTAGCTTTATTCTGAGATTTAACATATAATTGAAACAAAATATAGATATCACACTTGTTGGACAGATTAAATCAAATACACAACAATAAGCACTTGTAGACATCTTTATAACTATGCAAACAGAATTGTCAGTATCCATATATATATTTATGCGACCTTGAACATAGTCTATCAACTTGTAGCAGTTTCAGTTTCAGTTTCAGTTGTGATAATTATTGACAGGTCTCCTGCCTTCTCCCCCTCTGGTAACACTTTGAATAAGGACTTCACCAACACCTTGTCCAAGTCCATCAACAAGGCCACCAATGAATTCACCCACAACCTGAGAAGCCAGCCGAACAGCAGTCACTAGCATGCTGGATTTTTTAGGTCCCTTTCCATTCACCATTTCCTTCGCACAAATTGCGTGCAGATGATAATCACATACACAGCACCGGTACACTCTCCCTGATCTCTTCCTGTTACAAACTCCACACACAAAACCTGGGTCCCCGTTCACGGCAAGTGATAGGATTTTGAGGGGATGCTGGTGGATTGTTATGTTGATCTCAGTGGACAACGTGGCACAACAGGGGTGCATTTGATAACCACACGGGTTGCATCCAAAACTGTATCCTTTGGTTGCCTTGCCACAAACGTCACACTTGGATTTCTTCACTGTATATTATGTGTATAGCAACAGAGGTTACTCTAGAGTTACTTTATATGCTTATAATTTATGCCTATCTGCATGCAGTAAGCATGTGAAATAATGATCGTAAGTACTGTTAGCAAATAAATTCACCTGGTTTAGAAGAGAAGAAAAGTTGGTGTTGCATGTGGAAAGGGTGAGCCTTTAGAGCAGGAGGAGCCAAGGCACAGAACTCATGCAGCTGAAATTCGCATTGTCGACAAGCGAAGCGCTTGCCAGAGCCATACTCCTTGCAGCCTGAACATTTATACGAGTCAGGGAGTTCAAGTTGAGACAAAGGGTGCTGTTGATGACCTGAGTGCAGTATTTGTTCCCCAACAGGATTAGGAGAGGTTGGGAATTCAATCAAGTAGGACTTTTTGTGTGCATTTGTATTTGTTTGCGGAGGAGAGTCAAGGAGTTCCATAGAAGTAGAACCAAGCTTCTTCCTAGGAAATGAAGTGGTTTTCTTGAGACTCATGTTATATGTATCCTGAGGGGAGAATTTGGGGTGGTCCGTATGGTACATTGGTGGGAGAAAATGGCTCCGCAGATATGGAATATTTATGCTGGAAAGTTGGCTCACACACACTGTACAAAAGGGTAAGAGAAGGAGGCTATACCAGTACCCTGTAGAAAATCAAACGCGTATTCACTGTTGACTCTGAATACAAATATGGAGAGAGAGTAAAGAATGCATAAATACTATTACTAATGTGAAATGAAAGGAAGGATCAAGTTAAGATAATAGAAACTTGGAAAAGGGGTGAAGTCTGTACCTTCGAGGTGCTAACACAAGAATTTAGATGAAGGGCCCCTTCCCCTGACTCTTGTGTAGGTTTGATTCCCTTTCTAGGCATTCTGGAGAAAGAAGAAACTCAATAAAGGAGCAAAGAAATTGGTGCCCTGTGATTCCCACCACTCACATTACCCTTTCCTCCATTTGTCAAGCTTTCTTTTCTTTTTTCCTCCTTAAATTTTTTTCTATTTTATAGTTTTTTCCTTTTGTAATTAGACCTTCTTATCATTGATATGGCTACAAATAGAATTTTCTATTATAGTTTTTTGTGATTGGTTATAGACTAAGATGTAGCTAATACATTGCATTGAGGTATCTGTTTTTAAGTAACTCTTTTTCTCTTCAAAGACTTTATAGGCACAGAATCCAAATCCTTCCAACACTACAGACTTTTATGATATTCCATATCCTTTTTAATTTCTGTAAAGCCATACTTTTACTTCCTCCATTGTTATGATTGTTCGGAAAATTTGGTCCCGAATCACTTGAGATAGGGATGTGCACTCCTCTCGTATGTCCTGTAAATTGAATGATTAGCTACATAGTGAGTTGTAGAGAATATTTGGACAACAAAATTTCCCCATACTATCAATGATTTCTTGGACTTTCTTCGAAGGTAGAGTGATTCTCCAAGCTCCAATTATTCGGTTTCTTAAGTATTCTACAATCACAAGTTATTCCCATTTTGATTAGGTGGGAAATTGACAAGTGTCATCCCTTGACATAAACACTATTTTAGATAGCTACTAACTATCCTATCATCCACTTGGATTTAAGAGTAATCAAGTAATTCTTAAGAGAGCTTGTCTGGTATATGCCATGGCATTCTATGATAAAATCTCTAGCAATCTTTGAATAAGAGATAGAGAAAACAGATAAAAGGAAGGTAGGAGTAATTTATATTGAAGATTGGAGTCATGGTTAATCAGATGGAGACATGAATTGTATAATAATATATCACATCAATTCAAATCTGATGGTTGAAACAGGTAGCTTTAACGCTGTAATAACTAATAATCATCACAGGACCGAAGAAGCTAATTAAAATGGGAGTTGATGATACACAAACCTTCTTGTTAATAGTGTTGATAAAAACATGCTTAGCAAACCGTTTCCTAATGAGGTTCACTCAACTGCACATCGAAGTTGATTCTTCAGAGGAAACCATTCTGCATAAAATCTTTACAGTTGGATTGTTCTTCAGCTACAGTAACATCACATTTGCACTTTATATGATTGTAGGGATATTGTTAAGAATCTGAAGATTTATTCAACCTCAGTCACCATCTTAAACCACCATATACTCATCATGAGACTTTACCATTGATCTGTCAAGAGGTGAACTAGGCAAGGATGCAGATGTGGAAGTAAACTAATTTTTCACACGTAATATAACTTTCTTGCTCTTATCTGCCAGCACTATGTAAGCCTTGACCAGCTCTTCCTTCACCATGAAAAGTACAGAAGCTGCAAAAACGCTCTGTACTATTTTTGTGCTCATCCCCTTGTAAAAACCAGGCAATCCCTCGTATCGCACCATTTTGAATATCGCATCAAGAGTACCTGAATGTATAAAAATACAAGACAGAAAGCCCCATTATTCTAAAGTTCTCACCTGTGACACTCCAATTATGTCAACTTGCAATATACAAGGATACAAAGCTAATGCCCAAGTTAACGATTAATAAAGTAAAAAAGATAAGGCAAAATGAAAATTTTACTCTATTTTTGTTTATAAAAAAGCTAGTTGTATGAATAATACTTGAAATTTCCCTTCAAACACGAGAAAATGCAAGATAAAAAATGTCAGGTAGGGAATGGACAGGGGCCGTGGATCTGGTTTGATAACTAGTTTGAGGTAAGCCCTATTATTCACCACTTTGAGTTTCCTCATTTAAGGAATAACTTGCCACTTAATCTTGAAGTCTCTTCTCTGATTTGCAATATGGGAAATGGAGGGGTAGTTTCAGAGGCTTTGCTAACACTTACCTCGTCTGAATGATGTGAGGACTGAAGATGTTATTACTTGGACTCTCAATCTGAATGGAGACTACTAAAGTCTTGTCATCAGTTGTTCGCTTACAGTTCTATTGAAGTTCCATGGTATAATCTTTTATGGCGTCATACTTTGAATCCTAAAGCCTCATTTTTCACCTGCCTCGCAATTAAGAACAAGCTCAGGACCGGAAGGCAATGGCATGGTAATGGAGACGATGCTTTTACATTATGTGAAATGGCAGTGGAGGACAGAGACCATCTCTTCTTTCTTTGTAGATACTCTTAAGTCAATCTGGAGCAGGATTTTGCATTTGCTACCAGATAATAGCAGCAGATATGAATGGGAACAAACTCTGGAATGGGTTATTCGACACTCAAAACTAGGGTACACTAATGCAACTCTTTACAAAGTAGCTTTTACTACCACTGTTTACACCGTTTGGAAGGACAGAAACCGAAGAAGATTTACAGAAGTAAAAGAAGGGAAACATCAACTCGCAGCAAGAATTGTAAATTGGATCAGAGCTTCCATATATGCTCAAAATGCACAACACAATCTTTCCACCGACATGAGGAGCAGATGGAAATTATAGAGTACTCAATCTTTGCTCTATGTTTATCTTTTGCAATGTAACATCCCCCCAGAATCCTCAGTTTTTTTGTAAAGTTAGTTAAGGCTATAAACCTAGAACTCGTTATAATGTAGCTATAGCTTTGTCTATGTTAGGATCTTCAGGAGAGAGGGAGAGAGGATTATTCTAGAAGGAGTTAATTATAACCGTATGTACCTAGGGAGGTTATAAAAGGGGGGAATAGAAGTAGGGAGGGATAGGGAGAATATTTGTGAGAAGAGTGACAGAAGGTTTATCACCTTCTGAGGAGCTTATTCAGCTCTGGTTAGGAGCAAATCTGCTCTGGTAGGGAGAAATACTATATTT
>JANZLX010177614.1:0-12697 GCA_025531955.1 Erythroxylum orinocense
ACCTGCAATAAATTTCTTAACCAATTCTATACATTTTATTATTATCAAAACATAAGTAGGATTAAATTTGTCAACCACCATTGGCCCAACATCTGGTACTTAAATGATGTCTTGAAACTAACCTAGTTCTTAATTATGAAAAGTGTCATTTTATGGTGCAACAAGGGATTGTTTTAGGGCATATGATTTTTGCTAAAGGTTTTGAGGTTGATAGAGCCAAGATAGACCTTGTTTCTTCTTTGCCTTATCTTGTTTCTATGTAGGAAGTTCAATCTTTTCTTGGCCATGCAGGGTTTTAACACAAGTTTATTCAGCACTTTTCCAAGGTTACACAGCCATTATGTAGGTTGCTTTAAAAGGACAAAGAGTTTGTTTTAGATGAGTAGTGTAAGAAGGCATTTGATGCTCTAAAGGAGAAGTTGGTTACTGCACCCATCTTACAACCTCCTAATTGGAGTCTACCATTTGAGCTTATATATGATGCCTCCAACCATGCCATTGGAGCAATTTTGGGTCAGAGAGTAAGACGGATCCCTTATGCTGTTTATTAGGCCTTAAAGACCTTAAATGATGCCCAAACAAATTACACCACCACAAAAATAGAGCTTCATACAGTAGTTTTTACTTTGGATAAGTTTAGGTTTTATTTATTAGGTACTAAGATTACTGTTTATTCTGATCATGCAGCTTTAAAGTACTTACTGCCAAAGAAGGAGGCAAAATCGAGGCTCATCCATTAGATACTCCTACTTCAGAAGTTTGATGTGGAGATAAAAGATAAGAGAGGCTCAGAGAATGGAGTAGCCGATCATTTGAGCCACTTAGTGGAGTATGGTGCTGACACAGCCCTATCAATGATGATTTTCCAGATAAGCAGTTATATGCAGTACAGTCGACAGCTCCTTGGTACGCTGATATAGTGAATTTCTTAGTTTTTCATAAATTTCCCATAGATTTCATAAAGGCAAAGAAGGAGAGGATGAAGAGCCAAGCAAAGTTTTATGTATGGGATGATCTTTACTTGTGGCGATTTCATACATATCAAGTCATCAAACAGTGCATACTTGATAGTGAATTTCTTTCTATTTTGACATTTTGTCACTCTTATGCATGTGAAGGTCATTTTGGCCTAAAACGGACAGCTCACAAGGTTCTAGACTATGGGTTTTACTGGCCATCTATATTTCGAGATGCTTATGATTTTTGTAGGACTTGTGACAACTATCAATGCATAGGTAAATTAGGTTCCTATAAGGAAATGCCTCAAACCCCCATATTATTTTGTGAGATTTTGTTACGTTTGGGGTATGGACTTCATAGGTCCCTTTCCCTCCTCATTTAGATTTCAATATATTCTGCTTGTAGTTGATTATGTGTTGAAATGGGTGGAAGCAAAAGCCACCCAAACTGACGATTCTCTAATGGTTGCAGATTTCTTGAAATCTAACTTTTTCTCAAAGTTTGGAGTCCCGCGAGCCATCATCTGAGACAAAAGGACTCACTTTTGTAAATTGAGGATCGAGGCCCTCCTAAAGAAATATTAAGTGATGCATCAAGTCTCAACTGCTTATCACCCTCAGAAGAGTGATCAAGCTAACGTGTCCAACCGAGAGATTAAGTCCATCTAAGAGAAAACAGTGAATCCTAGTATGAAGGATTGGAGTTTACGCTTCAACGACGTCTTATAGGCATACAGGACTACTTATAAGACTCTAATAGGTATGTCACCATTCAGGCTTGTTTTTGGGAAGCCATGCCACCTTCTAGTGCAGCTACAACATAAGGATTATTGGGCAATCAAGAAGGGTAACATGGAGTTAGAAGGTGTTGGTGCCCACAAACGATTACAGTTGCAAGAGCTCGAAGAGTTGCGATAAGAAGCATTCGAGAATGCTCATATTTATAAGGAGAAGACTAAGGCATTCCATAATCGCAACATCTCTAGAAAGACATTTATGGTGGGACAATAATTACTTTTATATCATTCACGCTTTAAACTCTTTCCAGGTAAGTTACGCTCCCGATGGATAAGCCCCTTTAAGGTTGCCTAGGTATATCGCCATGGAGCAGTGGTCATAAATGTCAAGACAGGGAAATTGTTTATATTCAATAGACATCATCTCAAGCCTTACTTTGAAGGATTTCATATTCAAAATGTGGAGGTGATGGAGTTTGAAGCGCCAACATATATGGGCTAATATCGATTCACAGGGGTTGAGCTTGTGACCTTAACCAAATGCTTGTTAGAAGGCACCCTAACCTTATCCCTTCATTTTAGTGCTTTGCTGTTTTAGTTTGCTTTCATTTGAGTTCCTTATTTTCTTTTTATCTGTTTTGTTTTAGGAATGCAAGATTAGAGTTGTGAATTCTGCTTAAGTCATTGAGCCCTTTTTGATCTAGGGGAGTCCTTATGTTCTCATCCTTTTATGCTTTTATTGATCTTAGGACATTGTGGACAATGTCCCATTTAAGAGCTGAGTGTTGGGCCAGTTTAAAATTTTTGCAGTTTTTCATTTTTGCGCTTGAACTATGATGAATGTGGAACCATGCCATTCTGTTATAGTAGTTGGATTGAGAATTGAGTTGTGTGCTTGAATTTGAACTAGGCTACTTAAGTGGAAGGTGAATTGCATTGATTGATTGAAGTAGTTAGTTTCATAAACTCAGTCAATAATTTGATACTTGAGTGATTAGGTAATGTATGAAATTTTGATGGATTTTCATATAAGCACCTGCAAGGTTTTGAGCCTATATGATTGCATTTCATATTCATTATGTTTCTTTCTTATGTGTGATTCTCCCCTAGGAAGATTACCTTCAGAACTTAAATTGAACCGGTTTGAAATTGTGAGAACATACTTTATGGAAATGATTAAGGCCTTCTTTGTTTTGAACCCTTAGCTTAAATGACCCACCAATTCATTTTCCCCTTCCCAACTCCTTTGAGTCTTTAACCTTGTTTGTTTATGAATTAATCACCTTACATTGAAACCCGAAAAACCCATTAGCCTTACCCTGTCATAAGTTTATATTTGATGTATATGATATAGGGACTTTTGTTTTGCATTCAATTCTGAGGTGTTTTGAGAGGCACTTTTACTCATATTTTATTGATTTGTGTTGTTATTATTTCCTTATTGTTTTAGTGTTATTCAAAAGAAAAAAAGAAGAGAAAAAAAGCATCTTTGTTTTTGGCATTATTGATTAAAAGCGTCTTTATTTCTGCTATTGAAGGAAACGTAGTAACATTAGTCAATAATAAGTAGTTGTAGTTTGTGGTATTTATATGCTTATCTCATAATTTGTGTTTGGTTGTCCCTTTTTACTTAGCACTTTGTTAATACTTATGAGTTACCCTTTGACCTTTTTGCCTTGCCTTAACCCAAACCCCATTACAACCCTAAGTAAAAGCCCTTTTTGATCCATGATGGCATGTAATCTATGTGGTAGAGAATTGGTGAATTTGCAAGCCTATGGTAGTGTAGTCTCTTAGAGGGAGTATTGAGTAAAACACTAACCTTAAACACTTGAGTGAAATGAGTTAACATTGTGAGGAAAATCCATCTTAGTTTTATCTTACCTTTTATCAATAGTGTCTACCTTTGATTTTGTTTATGTGCATTGATGAAAAGATTATGATATATGCAGTAGCTCGATACTTGAGTTTGTCGAAGTTTGAAGGATTGCATATACTTGATCTTCCATGAAAACAAATTGACAGAATATCTTGGTTATTCTTAAATTGCTTGGAGGACAAGCAATAGCTCAAGTGTGGGGGTATTTAATAGGATTGAATCATCTTATATTTTCTTATGCATTTCAATGTCTTTTCAATCTTGTTATTATGATTAAATACTCAATTTGTGCTCATCTCGTTTCTACATATAAATTAAAGGAGTGAACAAAAATATATGCTAAAAGGAAGAAGTTTGACAAAGTTAGAGAGCCATCCATAGAGGGGAAATCATCAAGGACATTCGAAGGAGGATCGAAGAAGACCCGGGAAATAACCCAAAGCCACGATCGTGACAAAAGTTTGATCACAGGGGTCACAATCGTGGGGAGTTAGCCACGATTGTGACAAAAACTTGAGCATAGGCCCACCATCGTAGGGAGTCAACCACGATCGTGGCAGAGAGTAGATAAATTGTCCATGATCGTGCACTAAAAACCATGATCGTGGCCTGCACACAGACAGATGCGGACAACCTTACGAGCTTAAGTTTTTAAAGGGCTTTTAGACTTTTAAGGCAGAGAAAAATCCTAGGTTTTACCCTAAATGGAACATACTTCATAAAGAAAGAGAGGAGGACCTAGAGGCAGGCTACGCAATCTGCTATTTTTGAAAAACTTCAAGAATAGAGAAGAAGAAGAAAGAAGGCAGGAGTAGAGAAGTTTTTGTTATTTTCTTTATGTTTAGCTAGTTTATTTCATTTTCAATGCTTTATTTTCATATGTCTTAATCTATTCATTCCATTAGTTTAGAGCTTTCTTAGTATTAATCACTTTTTTACATGTACGAGAATATTTAGAATGAATGTTTGATGGATTTTATAGTTGAAACTCATAAATTTTGTAATGAACCTTTGTGATATATCAATGGATGTTTATTTTGCAACCTTCCAGTTTTATTCTTGGATGTTGAAGTTTATTTATGCAATTTTGTATATCTGGATTTATTGGGTATTTGAATGTTTAATGATTACGTTATGGGTTTTGTTTATTTAATATCAATTGTGCTTAATATGAACATGTGTGGCTAGACTACTTAGGGTTTGGAGATATTATAAAGATAAAGGGATTGAAATTGTGAGAATGGAGTTGGACTTGTCTTGATTTGGTACTTGTAGGTCTAAGTGGGTTTGGGATTTAGGATAAACGTCATGAATTAGAAATTGCTTATAGGCTTAATCACCCTTTAGGTAATTTTTCTAATTTGAAGGCTATGGTTGAGTTTATGATATGTAATAGTCCATAGTGATTCCCAGAAGTAGTAATAGGTTAGTTGAATTTGTCAAGATACTTAATAAACTAATCTAGGATCCCATACTTTTAGGTTACACCTTTCGAGCTTAAGAGTAGGTGGCCTAAGTTAGTTGCTTCTTAGTACCTAATGCATCTTCGCTATTGAACTTAGAGAGCCTATTTTTGGTTATAGTAGAGATCGAGGGCATTTCTAAAGCTTATTAGTTTTTGCCTATTTTATATAAATTAAGGGTTTGAGAGCTTAATCGAGTCCATAGGCCATCACCATAATAAGAGTATCTTTTATTTAGATTCAAGGATTAGTGAACATCCTCGAATCCTAAAGATATCTCCAGCCCACTTCCTTACCATTATTATTTGACTTTTCTAAATTTTCTTTGTGCTTGTCTTTTTGGTTACATTCATTGCATATTAAATGTCTCATCTTCATCATTTCAGGGTTTTTGTTTCTTTTGTTACAACATTTGAACAAGCATTTGTAGTACAACTTTCTGTGGTTCGACCCTAGCTCACCATTTACTGCATAGTTTGATAGTTAGGAATTTATTATTTGGTAGTTAGCAATAGGCTATCATACACAACACATATGCTTTTATAAAAACCTATAACATAATGGATTAAACATGAGTAGGAATAAAATTTTTCCTCTGCTAGTGCTGTCAGTTACTACATTGATCATATTTTTAGGTCACTCTTATATATGAAACTTAATTTTTAAAAAACTCATTCCATTAAAAGATCGATATGGTCAAGGTAAATTAGTTCTATAAAACTACTTGTTCTATTAAAAGTCATAGTAAACAAATTAAATTAAATTATTAAAACATTACAAGAAATTTTTTTAAACTTAATAATGATAAGAACATAACTTTCACAAAGATTTAAGTTATATCGAACAAAGACGAAATAGTTCAATCTTTTGGTTTATATTATATTTCTTTTTTGGAATGAATGAATTTAAATATGCTCCAATTTCTTTCACACATAATTGCACTTACACATTGACTCAAAAATTAAAATGTAAACCTTTGCAATTCTTGAACACCTCTTCTAAATTGGTCTTAACAAACAACCATAATACAACAAAGTTAACTTTATAAATAAAATAAAGTTTGCAAGGTACCTTGCATTATCTTATATAAAATAATTTTTGTAATAGTTAATAGCATTCTCCTATTAACTTGAACTTTCTTTGAAAAATCTAGTATAAAATAGATACTAGGATTCAAAAATTCGCTCATAACAAACAAAAAAGAGTATAGTAGCCTTTCCTATCTTTCATTGATGATTGTAAGATAAGGTGTATACAAAGAAGACATGTTTTTATATCGACCTTGATTACTTTCTTCGCCTCTTTATGACATCATAAAAATAATCCATTGTTTCCTTCTCATTATTATCAACCAGAAGAAGTATTTTTACCAAAAGCTTACAAACTTAGATAACAAACTGGTATTGAAACTAAATTTCATGATCTTCAAATATAATTATGAAAACCTCAATTCCAACAATAAACCTGAAATTCTAAGACGTAACTCATTTATCACTTATGAACATTTGTTTTAGCTCATTCTTCACTAGAATAAAATATTGAAGTGATAAAAAATTAGAAGCAAATATTATAATAAGAGAACGAACTAAATTCCTACCATGGTGAAACTCTTTCTCATTGAATTCAAAACCCATGCATAATTATAGATGAACTTAGTAACTTTTCTTGCTTTCATAGTTTCATCAATGATAGGAAAGTATCTAACATCTTTTAAAATTTTCAACATTAGGTCGATGAGTGCTTAAATGTTGATACATTTAATTCATTACACTTAGTGATTAATGCCTTCAAATGTTTAGGACACTCACTTTAGCTCATCCTTGATTTTAGGTACATTTCAGAAATAAAGAAGTTAAAGTGACCCGAAAGCATACTTATTGAGCCATCTTATTAATGTTCATACTCTATCGTTTTCATGGAGCAAGAAAAAGAAAAATATTAAAAGAAAAAGAGACAAGATAGAGCATAAAAGTTAAGAATGGTGCATGGTGGTTCACGGTTAAGCTAAAAAAATGTCACAGCTGTGAGTTGTGACATGAATTGCATGGATATTCACCTAGATAAGCTAATAAAATGATGTTGGGTGTGAAACACCACTCACCAACGTCAATTAAATGGAAAACTGTTTATTTAACTTAACTGTCCATTTAATCCAGCCGTCAGATTCTTTTTAACATAGCTTTTTAAGGTATAAAGGACATGTTAGGTGACGGCAAAGTGAGAGGGGAATGGGATAATGCAACAGTAGTGGAGAGAGCCACCTATCCCATTCCATTTAAAACCTAGCTTTTGGAATACATGATGTGTGGGGTGTGACGGCCAGAGGAGGAGGAGAATGACATGAAAAAAAAACCAGTAGTGGAGAAGACCTCGAAGACACCATTCACCATCAACAATTCACAATCAATTTTTCTGGGGTTTTCAAAATGGAATAATGTGATAGCTGTGGAGACATCATTCATCACCATTTTCTCTTTGGTTTTCAAGGAGGAATAATGTGAATAACAAAGAGAACAGTTATTCTTCATCATTTTCTGTTTTGTTTTCAAGATAGAAAGAGGCAATAGCAGCTATTCTTCTTAAAGATTAATGGGAAAGATGGAAGGTTAATATCTCGACACCGGTTCGAAGGTGAAATCAATGCCCAAGTCACGGTTAAGCTTATCTCATCTTGCTAATATTGAATCTGTTTTTGGATTGTTATTGTTTTTTTTTAATGTTGATTGAGTTAGGTTTTGTAAAGATAATCTTGATACATTATTTGGGTGGGTTATTCTATTACGAACCTACTGCTAGAATGTTGAAAATAATTCGTAATTGTTATATTTGATGTTCGTTAGTAGCCAGTAATGATATTGAATCGTTAGGAGAACAACGTAACTTAAGTTAGATAACTCGACTGTGTGAGGTTACTGTCTATATTGATCCATTTTCACTTCATAATGTGACTGCCAAATTAAATCTAGAGTCGTATCCTTGATTATTTGATGGCTAGGTTTAATTAACGAGCTCCTCTTAATTAAACTCAACCTAAGGAAAAATCAGGATTAACAGAGCATATTATTTCGTCCACGATCAATAATGTGAAAACATTAAAATGATGAGATATGTTTAATCGTGTCTAGGCCAAGATTGATCCTAGAAGTGAACTTTATACATATTTGACACTTTTATCATTTTCAATTGTTTGTTATATTTTGTTTTTGCTAGTTTAATTTTACTTTATTTTTTTAATTACATAAAAACCAAAACCCCCATTTTTATTTCCTTTGCATCAATTATTTTCGTTACGAGAATTAATCGAACATTTCTTATAGATATGATCCCGACTCATCACTTCCACAACTTTTTAGTATGCATAGTTAGGTAAATTTTGCAATGCACTCAACAAGTGCTATTAATCAATGCAACATGCAATACAAAAAGTATAATAAAAATAATTTTACCTGCTTTGTATCCTTTTTCTAGTTGCTTTATAATTATAATCATTGTCGATGATGGATTGTAAAATGTTTTAAGGCAAACTTCATTCATAACTTTATCAAATATCTTAAACAGAGTGTCAATGTTTCTATAAGGCTAAAGGCATCAATGGACTTTAAAGACATTGTCCCCTTAGCATAATAAACCAAAAAAATATTAGGCTCATGTTTTCTATTTGTCCAACCGTTACATATAATTGGACACTTTTATGTTGCCCAACTTATTTTTCTTTCATCTAAATAACTTTTTTTATTTCGTCAATAAAGTTGCTAAAAAGATTACCTCTATAATAATCAATTAAAGGAACTTTATATCATGGACTGTAAGAGATAATAGCATCCACCATAGACCGCTAATAATAAGACTAGGCATTATTGAATAACACAATTGTATCATACAAGAATCTAACCATTGTCATATTCACATTATGAGCTGCTTATTTAAATTGTAACATATTACACATCGAAGGTAGAGCTCTAGAAGTTATTTATAGGAAAAAAAGTTAGACACTTGTCTTGTTCTCTTTCTCACATCAATTGTAGCAATCTCTTTTTATTAGGTAGGTATACCACCTTTAATATTATCAATATCATCCTATCCACCACAAACAAAACTTCTAATACTAATTTCATAGTTCAGTCTTTTCCTTCTTTCTCATTCTAATATTCTTTAAGTTGGATCATCAAATCTTCATGAAGAAGCTGAATTATCAAAAATACTTGAAATTTCTTTCATTTATTTATAAAAATAAATAAAGACGTATTAGTACTAAATTAATAACTTCATTTTAAAATTAAAGTTTTTATATATGATAGTAAATTTACCCTAAATATATTGACCATAATTGATAGTTTGGTTATTTGAGTTCTAAAAATCTAGTAACATATAAACTAATATTGACACTTTTACAAGGTGAATTTCAAAGTTAAACAAAAAGCCATTGACAAACCAGAAACACACGACAACTGTAATCTACAAAATGTGATTTACAATCATATTTTGTAAATTGGTGATTAATTGGACAACCTGGATGAAAAGCTATAGTGCAATTCATTGTGTTATGTGAACGATCTGGATCATTTAATAGCTCATGGTTTTAGTAACGATCTTAATAATTTACCATTTCACGTTGCTGTTATTCGAATCCAATCATGGATGCACATCATTGTGAGAGAGGAGCTACACACTGCAATTGTCAAATTTGTTTCAAGGTACTATTAGACAATATCTAACATTCTTCAATTGTGCATTTCAAAGCTCATGTATGAAAATGTATGACATGAAAAAATGGAAGTATTTGTGGATATGAATGAGCATATTTCCAAATACAAAGATTTTATCAAGCATATTAGCACATTTTAACAGAGTTCCCACATTTATATTAACATCAAATAAATGTTCACGCAATATTTACATAAGACCTTGTTTGCAAATTAAAAGCCAAACCAATCTTATGAATTACCTGAATAAGACCCCATTATTAGATGAAACTCTAAAGTTGGAAAACCAAACTAGAGACAGAGAAACAGAAATAGAAATTGAAGCAACTCTTTCTCGTATACATTTCACTTGAACTGACTCTTCTTTTTTTCATAATGAAGATGCTTATATTAATAATAAAACTTGTTCCTTTCTTGCTCTTAAATTTATTTAAAATTAGTAAAACTTCCATTAGAGACCCCGTAGCATGCCCACTCGCTTAAGAAATAATGTAATAGATCGAGCGGACCGAAACTCATGAATGGATCTTAAATGGCTATAGTTTCGCAGCGACCTATATGGCAGCAACCGGAGCTGTGTGGTGACTAGGACACCGTTATGGTGGTGATTGGACGGTGAGACAATGAGACAGTGAGAGCTGAGAGGTTGAGAGAGGTATCCAAATGGGAAGAGTGAGGAAGGATGGTCGAGTTAGGAGGTTAAGGTTAAGAAATTTTTAGTTTCTTTTTAACAAATTTGTAGTTTGTACTGGTATTCTTGCTAAAATGGTCGATATAGGTCAGTTCTGGTGAGTCGATATACTACAAGTATTAACGTTACAGCTTCTAATCGATAAGCCACATAGCAACTAGAACAGTACGAAAATTGAAAATTGTACAGGGATGACAATTTTTGTTCCACTCGATTTAACCTGACTTGTTCTGTTATTAAAAAAAAAAAAATTATCCACTTTTTTTAAACTGTAAATTAGCTCAATCACAAGCCGGTCAACCTTCGATTGGACCGCGCTACGGACTGCTCAATTAGCCCAACCTAAGTTTGACATATTGCCATCCTTAAAGTTGTGTCCCTGATCAGATGAGCTAATGGTTATTATCTTGTTTTTTTTAATTAAATTTTTTATTTTTTAAATTCAACCTCATCCAAATAATTAAGCTTAATCAAAATTTAAATATAAAGAAATTTAATTGAATTTAAACTCGTTAAGCAAGTTTTGGATTCCGATGGCATTTGAAATTGTAAGAAGGCCAAATTTAATTTAGATCGGATCTCAGATTTGTGACCGAGCCCGACTCGCTAGTTGTCAATCCTAATTTGAAGTAGGGGGAGTGAAAATTTTCATCCTTTTCTCACCTACCCTGCCTGGCCTTCGCAGTTTGCACAGAGCTGTCCATCTCGTTTGTCACTGCTCCATCTGCTCTCCTTTCCTTCCTCTTTAACACCACAAGAGAGAAGAGACTATAGTTGTTGTTAGCCACAGTCCTGAGCCCTCTTCTTCCTCTACTGCTTCTTTTCAAGACAACAAATTCTTCTATAGCAGAAAACTCAATTTTTACTAATGGCTGATGTCCTTCTTGTCCGCGTTTAGTCTTTGCATTTTCTCTTCCAAATAACCAAAATCATCTCCTTTCTTGGAAACCCTGCTTATGCCATTAATTTTGTCTATCTTCAAAGACGGTGACAGAAGAGTTCTTCACGATCCCGTGGTTTGTAATATGTTTTTTTTTTATTATTTTTTTCTAGTAAAAACTTACTAATGGGCAAGGAATTGACACAACGTGATTTTTGTTTCTAAAAAAATGGGTTTCATCTTTCCTTTTTAAGTTGTTACATTTACATAACCAATGTGCTACAGATTTTGGTTTGTTAACGAGTATTGCTTGTTGTTAAAGGGATTCATAAACACTTACAACTCCGCCATGGTTTTGCAGAGAAGGGGACATCTCAAGCTCAGGAATCAAATGCCGGAAAGTAACATTAAGGGAATTTGGTTGTGAAAGAGATCTAGAAAAGGTAAAGGTTTTCACATATCATTTATATAGATGCTGTTTGTGCCTATGTCTTCTTGTGGCTGCAGCCTCAGTACGTCTTTACTTTCTTTATTTGTCATTTTAGATGTTAAAAAGGGCTATAAAATTCGATCAGTAACATTTTTATCTACTCTTGTTGTTCGGAAACTTTGTTTGGATATTCTTTTGGCATCATAGGTATCCATATTTTCCTCGTGTTGACTTTGATTGTTTTGGTTCTCTTTCTGATGCATCATTAAGGTTTTTATTTTTGAGAATCAGTTTCTATAATGACTTCTGTTCGACGGGTGTTTGGGAAAATGGAACATCAAATTGTCGTGTCAATTTTCTGATTGTGTGATCTTAAAATGTTGAGAATGCATTATACATAATAAGACACTTGTGAGTTTCATGCACAATCAAAAACATAAAGTGCGAAAAACAAAAGCAATGAATTGGTAACTAACCACTGGCATGTTGACACAGAAAGTAATAGTTAGGGCTTGAAATTTGGCATGTTTTTGTTGATGCTTCTTTCTCAAGTTTCACTTATTTGACAATTTGTGTTTGGTGGCTGGAAAAAGTTCGCAAATGAAGACTCAATTGGGCCAATGTGGAAGTCAACCACATTGATCCTTATTGTGTTATCTTATCAAACCCATTATCAAGATCCTAGAAATTTAGTTTTCATCCATTAACGCTCAAATCATTCAAATATTAACTTCCACGTCGATTGACTATCTAGTAGTCTTCATATGCAAACCTTTTCTAGCAACTAAATTGTTACAGACTCCTTCATAGATCAGTATTATTCAAGGCGTAAAAATCTTATCTCATCTACAGATTAAGGATAGCATTGGTTTAGTATCATCTTTAACTTAGGATAGCAATTATCTTTTATCTCTTCTGGTAGTTATCTTGTTTCCTTCCTATCAAGATAGGTTTC
>JANZLX010177636.1:0-12694 GCA_025531955.1 Erythroxylum orinocense
TTCTTAACGAATTCTGGATATTTTATTATTATCAAAACATAAAGGGATTTAATTTGTCAACCACCATTGGTCCAACAGTTTTTTTTGTTGAGTTTGAGGTTTCTTTCTTTCAAACACCAACTTCCTCTTACTTTCTGTTTCTTTGGTCTATTTTACTGGCTGTTCTTGCGAAATTGAGACCAACGATCTAGTAGCCTGTGGTATTTTCGGTGTCTTCCCTAAATTTTTTCCATGAGTCAGACCTTTCCCTTTCTTCTGCTCTTACTGATGCAGGGTTAGAAGTCTTGGTGACTTCTTTGCTTGTTTGGGTTTTTTCGGATTGAAGTGTTTCCCCCTTTCTCTTCAAAGACACTTGTTTTTTAGATTGTTCCATCTAGCTTTCTTCTGTATGTGAAATCATCTTAACTTTCACTGATTCATCTCACAATTTCTTCTTTCCTTTTGTAGATGTTCTCCCTGTGGATGGATGTTTTGTCTTCCTTGTAGGAGTAACGTTTTCACTCAAACTTCGTTTGATAATGAGCTCCCCCTTAGTTCTTGCTTTCGCCTTAGGCTGTGTATCCTCCGTTTCTTGATTCTGCATGCCCATTCTGCTGATGGTTGTTGTGTTAATGACGCTTTTAATGTTCATCTTCATTCTGTTTCCTCTCTCAAGAAAAATTTCAGAATCTTTGAAGATTCTTATCTGCAGTATACCATACGGTAGGGCATTGGAGTCTCTCTTCGACTTCATCATGTAATTGAGAATTAGGTGTGGAAGATCTATGGGCTGATGGTTGAGAAGATGGAACAAACATTGTTCATCTATCATCGTCACCACATTCTTCGATTATGTTCTCGATAGAACACAATGGAAGAGTAGTGCATATAGAACCCTAGCCTTCGAAACAAGAGTTAAGGCCTTCTTTTCCTTTAGGTCACTACATCCATAGAGTTGTCAATTGATATGCGCTTTCTCTACACTGGCTTGAGTCATCCATCTTGTTTTATGAGCCACCTTTGCTCCAACACATGGACATTCACTAGCTTTCTCAATTGATTCTAGTGTCACAATGACCGACAATCTATCAACCTCTAGTACTAAAGTATCCTCCACTACTTTTGCATTCCTCCAAAATTCATATACTTCATTCAGATAAACTGTTTCATGGACTTGAAAGTAGTTCTTCCAACCTACTCCTTAAATCTCTGGTTCAATGTCCATCTGGTTCTTCTTCAAGGATTTGAAATCAACATGTCTTTCGTAAATCATCAATTGCTCCATTTGTAATCTGTAGTTAACAAAAACTTAAATGCACAAATGTATTTTTCTCAAAGAGATGATGTTAGTATGTGTAGTTGAGAGTGTGAGCAAAGAGAACTTGATATCAAGAACAAAGTATTGAAATGCTTTGTTGAGAGTTCTGCAAAAGTCAATTTTAGAGTGTTTCAAGAGTATTTTAGAGTAGGTGATATTCTTAAGGCTTTGAGAAGTTTTCCCTATAAAATTTTCTCTTGAAGGAAATTACCGTCTGTAACTTACTGTTACAATTACCTTGAAACCTTATGACTTTTTATCTTCTTAACTAAGACGATCATCTGCGTCATAACGTGTTAGACGATTGGTCACTCAACACTACCATATTCAGGTTTCGTCTGATTTCTTTGAATCTCTCTTCATTCAAAGGCTTAGTGAATATATCTGCCCACCGATGATTTGTCTCAGCAAATTGTAGACTCACGATCTTCCTTTGTACATAGTCTCATAGGAAATGATGTCTAACTTCAATATGCTTAACCCTTGAGTTTTGTATTGGATTCTTCGATAGATTGATAGAACTTGTGTTGTCACAGAAGATTGGGATTTGTTCTTCTTGTATTGAATAATCTTCTAACTAGTACTTAATCCATAATGTCTGTGAGCAACAGCTTGTAGCAGACATATATTCAGCTTCTGCAATAGATAGAGCAATTGAGCTTTGCCTATTACTTGACCAGGAAACTAGGTTGTGGCCAAGAAAGTGACAACCTGCATTCGTACTCTTCCTATCAATCCTATCTCTAGCGTAATCAACATCATAATAGCCAATTAACCTTAAATCTTCACCTTTCTCATACATTAAGAAAAGATCAGTAGAACCTGATAGATATCTCAAAATTCTTTTAACAGTGATATAATGAGGTTCTCTAGGATCTGCTTGAAATCTAGCACACAAAAATACACTAAATAAAATATCAGGTCTGCTTACTGTAATGTAAAATAAAGAACTAATGATTCCTCTATAAAGGGTTTCATCAACCTTCTTACCTACTTCATCCTTAGATAAAAGGTTTGAAGGATGCATAGGAGTTAACATAGATTTCACTATTTCCATTCCATACTTAACCAACAGTTCTTTAATAAATTTATGTTGATGAATAAAAATATTTTCTTTGGTTTGCTTAACTTGTAACCTAAGAATTTTAATTCACCCATTATGCTTATCTCAAATTCATTTTTCATCAAATTCTCAAAACTAGTACGTAGCTTTTTAAACGTTGCACCAAAGATAATATCATTAACATATATTTGAACTATGATGAAATCATTCTTAATGCATTTTCTAAATAACATCTTATCTACTTATCCTCTACTAAAATCATTCTTAATCAAAACAAAACTTAGATGATCATACCAAGCTCAAGGAGCTTGTTTCAATCCATACAAAGCTTTATGAAGTCTATAGACATGATCTGGTTTCTTAGAATCTTCAAAACCAGGAGGTTGTTTTACATAAACCTCTTCATCTATAAAACCATTCAAAAAGTCGCTTTTCACATCCATTTGAAATAGCTTTATGTCATGACATACAAGATATGCAAGCAAGATCCTAATAGCTTCTAATCTTGTTACAGGAGCATAAGTTTCATTATATTCTATTTCTTTTTGTTGATTATAGCCTTGAGTTACTAATCTAGCTTTGTTATGACTTACTCTACCTGACTCGTTTAGTTTATTCTTAAAACCCCATCTAGTTCCTATAATATACTTTTTGGAAGGTTTCAGAACTAAAGACCAAACTTTATTCCTAGTAAATTGGTTTGGTTCCTCTTGTATGGCTAAGATCCAAGCTTCATCCTGAAGAGCTTTATCAAATTTCTTAGGCTTTATTTCAGAAATGAAGGCTACATTTGCTTATGTACTGAATTTCGATCTAGTTTTTACACCTTCTGAGATTTATCCTGTAAATTGATTTTCTGGATGAGAACTCTTATATCTCCAATCCTTTTTCAAACCAAGATTTTTAGGAATATCTTCTACTTATCTAAACGAGTATCTGATGGTGACAAGTATTCACTGTCAACCAAGGGTACTAATAGGGTTTCATTATCAATATTATTCCTTCTATTTGATTGAGAACTATCATCAAATTTGACATGAATAGATTCTCCAACAGACTTGGAAGCAAGATTATAAACCCTATAAGCTTTAGAAGATAATGAATATCTTAGAAAAATTCTTGAATAAATCTTAGAATCAAATTTATCCAAAATTTCTTTTGTATTCAATATAGTACACTTGCAACCAAATGGATGGAAGTAAGGGATATTAGGCTTCCTTCCTTTCCATAACTCATATGGAGTTTTATTCAGCATAGGTCACATAAATATTCTATTTTGAATATAACAAGTTGTATTAACAACTTCTGCCTAGAAATACTTAGAAAGATTCATTTTGCATAGCCTAGTTCTTGCCATTTCCTGAATCGTCTTGTTCTTTCTTTCTATAACTCCATTCTGTTGTGGAGTTCTAGGAGCAGAGAAATTATGGAAAATTCCATTCTCTTCACAAAGCATTCCAAATTTTTCATTCTCAAACTCACTGTCGTGATCACTTCTAATTCCAGTAATAGAAATTCCTTTTACATTTTGTAACTTTTTGGAAAGCACTTTAAAACATTTAAAAGAATCATCCTTTTTTGAGAAAAATAATATCCAAAAAAATCTAGTGAAGTCATCAATAATTACAAGACCATACTTCTTTCTGCTAAGACTTAATATCCTAGTTGGACCAAATAAATCTATATGTAACAACTCTAGAGGTTTAGATGAAGTTACAATATTTTTAGAAGAAAGGGATGTTTTAACCTATTTTCCTTTATGATAACTTTCACAAAAGAAATCCTTGTTAAAACTTATTTTTGGTAAATCTTTTACCAAATCATGTGTAATAAACTTTGAAATATGTTTAAAACTAACATGACCTAGCTTTTTATGCCAAATTAGTTTTTCTTCATCCGTTGATATAAAACAAGAAACATTTTGACTTTGCAAATCTTCTAAATTGATCTTGTAAAGCTTGTTTCGTCTATTGGTTGAAAAATATGGAAACATCTTTGTTTCTGACAACACAAGAGTTTTGATTAAAGGATACTTCAAAACTAGAATCACATAATTGACTTACACTTATCAAATCATGTTTTAAACCATCAACTAGTAGAACAATATCAACAGATGTAAAGGAACCTGTTGGACCCCGTTTTATGAGTCCAACAATCGGTTCCTGATATCGAAGAACGTTAGGCCTGAGTTCTGACCCCCAAGGCTAAACCTGAGTTCTGACCAATGAAAGTTCGCCGCGACGAGCATTGGCTTCACCGCGACGAAAGTCCCCAAAATCAGAAATCCGATATCCATATTCGACCATTCAAAACAAACACATACATTCAAACCTAACAACAAGCTGAACATACTCACACAAAAACGAAGCTTCAATTCTCCATATCATTACAATTTCAAAGAGATGGAACAAACTTTGCTAACATTTCATCGTACATATCAAAGCTTAAACAAAATACATAAGGATGCTCAATGTTGTCATGCTTGTAAAGCTAACCAAAATCACTAATTTAGTACAAAAGTCTCTAACTATCTTGGAGTTTCTGATGCCTTGCAAGGATCAACGATCTTCTTGTTCTACACCTGAGGAGTGGATGGTAATGGGGTAAGCTGCGAAGCTCAGTGGCTTATACATTTATAGGCATTGGCAATGAGCCACACACTCAAGCATATACGAACAAATATATGTAAAAATTCAACACTAATAATTTACTCAAAATCTTATGGCTACCAAAATGTCATCACAAAGAACATTTCATGTAATTTCTTCACCACAACATAACAATTAATTATGCATCATGCTTAACAAATCAATAATGAAATGTACAACAAATGGCTCGAGAGTTTCGTGGAACAAAATGAATTAACTGAAGTTTATACCATGAACAAAACGAGTCTGATTTCTCAGGATCTCGTGGCCTCAAGCGGGCAGCCAGGAGAAGGCTATATGTCGATGTGCACGTGACTAACGAAACGTTCATCTCTTGCTCAAACACAATCAAATTTCAATGCTTAACTTATTTAATACACATTCGTACCTTACATGCTCATCATGCTTTCTCATTATTTTTCATTCATACAAAAATGCCATGATATTTTTCAAGGAAATACATGATCACAATCACAATGCACTTTCAACAATTTCCATAATTCAAAACAAGTAATTTAACATACAACATACAAGCAAGCAAGACAATTTGCCCATACACAACAACTATAAATATATTACCCACCAATATCGCTAGAAAATCCAAATTCAATGTTGCCTTTCCTCTTGCTCTTGGATCGGGTCTGCTTGGTTTCCTATAACATACCAAGCTCACAATCAAACAATATTCAAAGGGAATTGATAAGGCTTCGAAAATCAAAAGTGCTAAAATTGAACTATAACCCCTCTCAAAACTAGACTTTCGGTTCAACTTTTCCATGATCATGATGATCGGATAAAAGAAGAAATTTGGTAACACTCCCTTCTAGAAAATGTTCTTCACATTCTTAAGTTCTAACGACACCAAACTCATTCAATTAGGTTCAAAAATGAGGAAGTTATACCCCAAACACGTTGGAAACATCCTTATGTTGAAACAATAATCTATACTCAAATTCCATCCAAAATTTGATATTCTTATAGACTGAATTTGTACTCCATTCCTTCATACAAATTGTAGCCCTATGTCTCTAGTTTACAACAAATCAAAAATCACCTTAATCGGAGATCTACAGCAAAAGGTATGCCTAAAATATCGAAAGACGTCAGTGTTGGAAAATGGGTGTCTCACCGCGAGTGCGCCGCGGCGAGCATGTTGTTGCACGTCGCGACGTGTGTATGGCACGTCGCGACGTGCAAACCCAAAATCCCCCCGAAAACCTTTTTTCTTCTTATTTTTCACTTATACACTTCCCATGTTTCAATTTTAACCCATCTTAACCCTAAAACACCTCTTATACTACATTTCTAAGCTCATTACAACCCAAAATCATAAACAAAACATCAAAGTCTATCTTTGAGCATTAACCCTAAATGAGAACACTTTCCTATAGCATTCACTAACACTTCTTGCATATGATGAGCTATATTTGAGTTTCATCTAACCAAAACAAGATGAAACAAACTCATACTTATTTGCTTGAGCTTCAAATCTTTAAGATCTCCATAACCCTAGCTTGATTTTCTCCTCTTCTTTTTTTCTCCTCACACCTACGACACTATCTTCTTCTTAACAAGCCAACCCCTTTCTTTTTCTAACTTACCCTCTTAATGCTTGCAAGATGACTCTTATGACCTTCCACTTATGCCTTAAAACTTAAAAGGTTAAGTGATATACCAAGATTACCCCTCATGCATTCTTACTACATTAATAACTTAATTCCATCAATTAAAACAATAACTCCTCCTAATATTAACATGCTAATTACTCCAAATTAATATATCGACAAGACCTCAAAATAATTTAAATCATGCTTAATAAAATAATTAAAAAATTAGGGTCTAACATTTCTCCCCCTTAAAGAATTTCGTCCTCGAAATTCTTACGTGAATCCATAAAGAGGTGTGGATACTTCTCCTTCATTGCTTCAAAAGGTTCCCATGTAGCCTCCTTCGTTGAATGGTTTCTCCATAAAACTTTAACCAGCTGAACTGTCTTGTTCCTAAGGACTTTCTCCTTGGTGTCCAAAATTTCCACTGGTTGCTCCTTATAAGTCAAATCCTCCCTCAGTTGAACCTCTGAAGGTTGAACTATATGTGATGGGTCCGATCGATACCTTCTCAACATCGATACATGGAAAACATTGTGAATATTAGGCAATTCTGGTGGCAAAGCTAACTTATAGGCCAAAGGCCTAATCTTGTCAATGATCTCAAAAGGGCCTATATATCTCGGATTGAGCTTACCCTTCTTACCAAATCCCAAAACTCCCTTCCATGGAGAAGCTCTAAGAAACACTTTGTCTCCCACTTCAAATTCCATCTCTCTTCTATGTGCATCCTCATAACTCTTCATTCTGTCTTGAGCTGCTTTAATTCTCTGCTTCACCAATTTGATCTTATCAACTGTAACTTGCACTAATTCAGGTCCTACAAGTCTCCTTTCACCTTCCTCATCCCAACAAATAGGAGTCTTGCACCTCCTACCATACAAAGCTTCATAAGGTGCCATTTGAATTCCCGAGTGATAGGAATTGTTATAAGCAAACTCAATTAAAGGCAGATGATCATCCCATGATCCTTTAAAATCCATAACACAAGCTCTCAACATTGCCTCTAGAGTCTGTATTGTCCTCTCCGATTGTCCATCAGTCTGCGGATAGAAAGTTGTACTAAAGTGAAACTTAGTTCCCAAAGCCTCCTGTAAACTTTCCCAAAATCTGGAGGTGAATCTCGGATCTCTATCAGAAACTATAGAACTCGAAATCCCATGAAGCCTGACTATTTCATCCACGTACTTCTTAGCCAAAGCATTTAAAGAATCTGTTTGCTTAATTGGCAAGAAATGTGCTGACTTGGTTAGCCTATCCACAATCACCCATATTGCATCATGTTTCCTATTGGTTCTTGGCAATCCCATCAAGAAATCCATCGTGATCTTTTCCCAATTCCATTCTGAAATAGACAAAGGCTTAAGCTTGCCTGAAGGTGCTTGATGCTCAGCCTTGACTTGTTGACACACTAAGCATCTACTAACATACTCTGCAATATCCTTCTCCATTCCTTTCCACCAAAAGTGTTCTTTCAAATCTCTATACATTCTCGTACACCTCGGGTGCATTACATAGGGAGCATTATGTGCCTTGTCAAAAATCTCATCTTTCAACTCTAATAAGTCCGGGACACATAATCTGTTACCTACCACCATTAGTCCATCTTCTCTGATCTCGATCTCCAAAGATTTACCCTTTTTAATCTCTTCTCTGAGCCTGCTCAAATACTCATCCTGGGCCTGAAATTCCTTAATCTTCTCATTTAACACTGGCCTTACCCTAAAGTTAGCCAATATACCCCCGGATTCAGTTTGCCTCAAAGTAACCCAAAGTTTGGCTAATTCCTTCAATAAAGGAACATATACTGTCTCTATATATGCCATGGTCGACTTTCTACTTAGTGCATCCGCTACTACATTAGCTTCCCCGGATGGTAGTCTATCATCAAATCATAATCTTTCAACAGTTCCAACCATCTTCTCTGTCTTAGATTTAACTCTTTCTGGCTCATCAGATACTTGAGACTTTTGTGATCCGTAAACACCCTGGTAGTGACCCCATATAAGTAGTGTCTCCATATCTTCAATGCAAATATTATAGCAGCTAACTCCAAATCATGCGTAGGATAATTCATCTCATAAGGCTTTAATTGCCTAGAAGCGTAAGCAATGACTCTATCTCCTTGCATCAATACACAACCCAATCCTTTCCTTGAGGCATCACTGTATACTGTATACCCATCACTGCTCGAAGGCAATTTCAAAACTGGTGCCTTTGTTAATCTGCTCTTCAATTCCTCGAAATTGTTTTGGCACTCCTCTGCCCACAAAAACTTCTGATTCTTCCTTGTCAATTTGGTAAGTGGAGCTGCTATCATGGAAAAGATCTCCATAAACCTCCGATAATATCCAGCTAAACCTAAGAAACTCCTCACTTCTGCTATGTTCTTAGGTACTTCCCATTTAACCACAACTTCTATTTTCCTTGGATCCACATGCACTCCTCGATCTGATGTTACATGTCCAAGGAATTCTATTTCCCTTAACCAAAATTCACATTTGTCAAATTTTGCATACTATTCATTTTTCCTCAATGTCTCCAAGGCAATCCTCAAATGCTCTTTATGCTCCTTATCACTCTTTGAATATGCCAAGATATCATCAATGAAGACAATGATAAATTGGTCAAAGAAAGACTTAAAGACTCGATTCATAAGTCCATAAAGCCTCCAGGGGCATTTGTCAATCTGAAGGGCATAACCAAAAACTCAAAATGCCCATACCGTGTTCTGAAAGCTGTCTTTGGCACATCAGACTCCTTTATCCTTAACTGGTGGTAACCCAATCTCAAGTTTATCTTGGAGAAGACCTTTGCCCCTTGCAATTGATCAAACAAATCATCTATGCGTGGAAGCGACTATCTGTTCTTGACAGTGACCTGATTAAGATTCCTATAATCCACACACATCCTCAACAACCCATCCTTCTTCTTTACAAAAAGGACTGAAGCTCCCCAAGGTGAAGAGCTCGGCCTAATGTAACCCTTTACCAACAACTCCTCCAATTGCTTCTTAAGATCCTTCAATTCCGTTGGAGCCATTCGGTAAAGCGGAATTGAGATCGGTGTAGTACCTGAAAGAAGCTCAATGGGAAACTCAATTTTCCTAGGTGGCGGTAGTCCTAGTAATTCATCGGGAAAGACATCTGAGAATTCCATGACTATAGGAATATCTTCTAGCTTCCCTTTCTCTACCTATGTGTCTACCACATAGGCTAAAAATGCCTCACATCTGTTCCTCAACATCTTCTTTGCTGTCAGAGCCGAAACAATTCTAGGCAGGCTTACTTTTCTGTCCCCTGAAAGCACCACTCTTCTACCATTGCCCAAATCGAGCTCTACTATCTTCTGTTTGCAATCCAGATGGGCATTGTACTTCTCTAATATGTCCATACCCAAAATCACATCCAATTCTCTCATTTGCAATTGCATTAGATCCACTACCAAGAGTTCCCCACTAATACCTATCTCACACTCTCTATACACTTGACTGATAATAATATACTGGCCGATTGGAGTACTCACCATCAGCGGAGTATCCAATGAGCTCAATTCTATACCATACACAGTGCTACTCAATGAAACAAACGAATGAGTAGAACCTGGATCAGTGAAAGCAAGCACATCATCAACAAATAATTTAACTGTACCAGTCACAGCATCTGGAGCAGTCTCTGAGTCCTCCCATGTCATTGCAAACACCCTAGCTGGTGCCTGCCCCCTTGGTATCCCTGGAGCATTCACCCTCTTAATTGCATCAGAACTGCCAACTTCAGTTGCAGTCTTATGCCCCACAGTTTCAGATCTCTTGGAAACTTGCATTTGACTTTTCTCTTATCTTGCATGCTGAGGGCACTCTCTAGTGATGTGCCCTTTTTCCCCACAGTGGAAACAAGCTCCTGTTAATCTGTAGCATTCCCCTCTATGGAGTTTGCCACAGTGGTCACATTTAGGGATGGATGAAGCATTTCCCTCTCCCTTCGGTTGCCTCCTGTTGTAGTGACTTGATGAGAATAAATAGGAGTTCTCATCTGTCTGGACCTACTTACACCACTGTTCCTCTCCTCAGACTGCATAGGGAAGCTCCTAGCACTCCTCTCTGGCATAGGAGTACTAGTACTACCTCCCCTCTTGAAATGCTCTCTCCCCTTTCTCTTTTTGTTCACAACACTCTTGATATTCTCTATGTTTTCAACCCTCAATGCCGCTTCAACCAACTGCTGAAAATCACAAAAGTTCTGCACCACTACTTTCTCTCTGATGGCTAGATGCAAACCTGATTCAAACCTACGACAGTTAGCTGCCTCGCTCATCATCATCTCAGCTGCATACAGGGATAGCTGTGTAAACCGACGCTCATACTCACTCACTGTCATCTCCCTCTGGGTGAAACTCATAAACTCCCTCTGCTTTTGCTGAATATATACCTCAGACAGGTACTTCTTCTTATAAGCAGCTAAAAAGTCCTTCCATACCAACCCTACCGGTCTCATCTGGCTCCCTGGCACACTCTCCCATCAATGTAGAGCATCTCCCTGTAGCAAGCTTGTAGCATACACAACCCTATCATCATCCTCACATTCCATCTGATCTAGCACCCTCTCGATCTTTCTCAACCAAGTCTTGACTTCTTCTGGATCCGTTGTCCCATAGAAGTCGACTGCCCCATACTTCCTCAACTTATCAAATTATTTCCCCTTCTTCACTGGGGCCAGAGCAGAAGGCTGTGACTTCTGACCCATAGCGTGGAAAAATGCATGAGTAAAGACCTGGAACATTCTCAGATCCAATGGAGGCACTTGTTCCTGCAGAACAGGCTACTCTTACGTCTGTGAGTGAACGGGCTCACTACTATGCCCTACAAAAGCCTCAGCATTTCCTGAGGCTACAGACTCCTCAATACTCTCTTCTCTTGGTGGAGAGTCAGGTGCAACAGGTCCTTGCAGAAATCCTCGTGTCCTTCTATGAGGTGGCATCTTACTCCTTCAAGTATAAACACTAAGGATTAGCTATATTTCAATCTTATTTCCTACATGTATGCATGATATGCATGTCACTTAATGCATTCAATCAATTAAAAATGCAACAAATAAGTTCATAGCATACAATTCCTACTATCATGCATTCTAAGCCTAGGAAAAAGCCTAAGCGCTCTCATACTAAAAGATGTTGGACCCCGTTTTCGGAGCCCAACAATCTGTTCCTGATATCAAAGAACGTTGGGCCTGAGTTTCGACCCCGAAGGCTAAAACCGGGGTGACCCATAGGAACAGTCGCATAAGATAACAGTGGAAAAGATTGTAAATAAAACAAATATTAGCGTTGAAGCAAAGAAGAGTTCGCCGTGGCGTAAGCCATTTCTCGCCAAAGTCACAATTTCAGATCTCTTGGAAACAAAGTCACGAAAACGGGAGCTCGTCGCGGCGAACCAAAGGAAGCTCACCGCGGTAACAAAATATGGCCTCGTCGCGGTGAACCAATGGAAGTTCACCGTGACAAGCACTGGTTTCGCCGTGACGAAAGTCCCCAAAATTAGAAATCCGATGTCCACATTCCACCATTCAAAACAAACACATACATTCAAACCTAACAACAAGCTAAACATACTCATACATAAACGAAACTTCAATTATCCATATCATTACAATTTCGAAGAGATGGAACAAACTTTGCTAACATATCATCATACATATCAAAGCTTAAACAAAATACATAAGGATGCTCAATGTTTTCATGCTTGTAAAGCTAACCAAAATCACTAACTTAGTACAAAAGTCTATAACTATCTTGAAGTTTCTGATGCCCTGCAAGGATCAACGATCTTTTCGTTCTACACCTGAGGAGTGGAAGGTAATGGGGTGAGCTGCGAAGCTCAGCGGCTTATACATTTATAGCCATTGGCAACGAGCCACACACTCAAGCATATACAAACAAATATATGTAGCAATTCAACACTAACAATTTACTTAAAATATTATAGTTACCAAAATGTCATTACAAAAAACATGTCATGTAATTTCTTCACCACAACATAACAATTAATTATGCATCATGCTTAACAAATCAATAATGAAATGCA
>JANZLX010177662.1:0-12693 GCA_025531955.1 Erythroxylum orinocense
GAATGAGGGTAAAGACAAGAACATTAATGAGTTAAGACACTTGGCACTTAAGAAGAAAAAGACAAAATCAATTAATAACCTTTAATAAAAGAACCCTAATAAAATTTAATCTTTAATCCATCCAATTCCAATGGCTCTAATTACAATCTCAAAATCATTTACTTCAATAACCAGTGCCATTGGACAGAAATTTTCAGTACCAGAAACTAATCGGTCCGCCATTTGGCGATTTTTTCGGTCCGAAAATTTTTCCCGAAAAATTCCAGAAAACTACCGAAAATTCTCCAAAAATGTAAAACACACAAAAATCACTCCAATTAATTTTTCAAGCACAAATATCACATTTTTCACAACCAAATCACATTTAGGCACATATACTGGGAAATGTCATGAATGCATGTACAGTTACTTTCATGTGCAAAATTTCACTATTCACAAGTAAAAGTATGCATGAATATGACAAATCAATCCTAACCACTTTCAGCCCTTTCCAAATTACTATTCTACCCTTCCCATCAGGGGTGGGATGTGTGAATTATTGGTATTTAAGTACCAAAGACATGTGTTTAATAGAGATGAAATGGTCCAAGATTGAAGTTGATTTTCAAAAAAGAGAAATAAAGCGTATCTAGTGGAAATGAACAAGAAATGAGTTGTTATGAAAACACTTGGTACGGAAAAAAAATGATAATGTGTTAAAGTGAGAAATTTGAAAATATACCCGGGATTGTCATGAACATGCATCGTACATATTTCGTATACATACATGTGCATAAATGAATGCTTATAATTATGCAAAATTATTAATGTGTGTATAATGTGTGTATTACATAAATGGGTTGTGCAGGTTAAAGTTTGCATTTAGGCATTTCCAAAAATTGGAAGCAAATGCTAATGTGGAGCGTACTATGAGTAGGCCTAGATGGTCTCATCCCTTGTTTGTTTTGTTTTAAATTTTGTATTGATTACCTATATGAATGTGGTTGATTGTCTGGAATTCTGGACAGGAGGTCCGATGATTGTGATATTCACTTGGGATATTGGAGTGCTGCTTATATGTGAATGAGACGAAATAAGTGTACATATTTTGATTGTTCGATGCCGGACTACGATCTGTTGATAAAAGTGTTCTGCATGGGTAATTACATATGAATGAAAATGTGATTCTCAACTTAATGTTGAATGTGATAATGAATAATTATGAATGTGACTTGATTGTTGAATTCTGGACAATGAAGGTCCGATGACTGTGTTATATGGATGAAATATTGGAGTGCAAATTGTATGTGAATGTGATTATTAAATTTGTCAGGAATGTATATTTGCATTTGTATAAATGAAATTGTGAATTCTCCACTTTAGTGTGGATTGCTAAACGAAGGTCCTAGGGGATGAGAAAATGTATGAACGGGAGTATCCCTACAGCATTCAATTGAAGCATAGAGGTTGGGATCAGTTCGCGTCTGCATTGCATTCCTTATTTTTGTATTGAAGTGTACTTTTCGTAACTTTTTGTATAATTTTGTATTTCTAAATGACTCAAGATGTTTTGAATTTGTGAAAGAGCCCGAATGGCTATTGAAAATTGTGTATATTGAAATTGTTTATGAATGAATGTGGGCCTAATGTGAGTATCGTTTTTCGCATATATGTTTGTGGTTTTAAAAAAAAGGTATACCGATTTTCGAACGATTGAGTGATTTAGCACACCACCCTCACGGGGCACGAACCCGGATATCACCATCGATGTCAGGTTTAGGTCTTGCAGGAGTGGGGTGCTACATTTGGTATTAAAAAAGGGGGTCATTTGAGATAGGATTATTAAAATTTAAATAAGAAAAAAATTCAGTCCTAAAAAAAATTCTACAAGTACTTCAGATGATGGAAATGCTTTGTATTGTGAAGCAGTAACAACAATTGAAAGTAAAAAGCCACCATCTAATGTATGGCTCTTTGAATTAGGAGCTACTTTCCACATGACCTCTTAAAAATAATAGTTCCATCAATATGAACTAACCTCAAGAGTATATGCGTACATTTGTGATGATTATACTTTAAAGTTTGTTATTATTTGAAACATTAAGTTAAAGATATATGATGGTACAATTTATACTCTTCAAGATGTGCGATATGTGATGTTTGAAGAAGAATTTGTTATCTCCAAAACAATTAGATGATTTTAGGTATAAAAATAAAAATTTTAAAAATATTTTGAGGATAATTTGCTGCACCTTTATACTTAGAATGGAGAGAAGATAGGTGTAAACTTGTACAAGTTAAAGTGAGACTCGTTCTAAAAGTAAAAATGATTTGTAGTCTAAGTGAAAGATCTTCAATGTTATGGCGTAAAAATTTTGGACATATAAAAACAAAGAATAAAGATCCTTTCTAACAAAGGCTATTCTATGGACTTAAAAAGGTATCAATACCTTTTTGTGAGCATTATGTTATAAGTACGTATTATTGTATAAAATTTAACACATCAAATTCAAGAAGCAAGGTCTTTATTAAATTAGCTCACTATGATGTGTGGCAAGCACTAATTCCGTTCCTAGAAGTAGCAAAGTACTTTTTCTCTTTCATTGATGATTATTGTAGGAGGTGTTAGATATACCCTTATAAGAGAAAAGCATATGTTTTCTTAGTCTTTAAAGTGCATATTAAACTTGATTATAAAAAAAAAGATAAAGTGCTTAAGGACAAATAATTTAGGAATATGCACTGATAATGAATTTTATACATTAAACAAGAAGACATAAAAAAAATAGCTCACTATTGCATACATTCATAAAATAGAGTGACAAAGTTGACAAACATAATCTATTAGAAAGAACAAGAGCAATGTTGAGAGTTGCAAGCCTAGACAAGATCGTCAGGGTAAAAGCAGTCAATATTATATATTTTGTGTTGACCCGAATCCCATCAACTAAAATTGAGTTAAAAAAACATAGATAAAGATAGATATTGATAAGTTGGTGGATTATTCTAGCCTTCATTATGTGATTTATATATTCAATAAAAATAATACTAAAGTTCACTAAGTAAGTATGTCTATTGTTTTTATAATATAGTCTAGGTGAATACGAATGTTGTTTCCATGAGAATTACAAGTACTATGATGTATGACAGACATACATCAATTTTGGCACTATTTTGATAATATATTACTTGCATTATGAATGATTTGACACTTAATTTAAGAAGTATTATTATTTCATGTCATATTTTTGCCAATCTATATAAAAGAAACAAAATTGAAGAAAAATTGGATTGAATTAAAGTAAATTTGTAAGAATTAGGGAAGGACCATGAACAAGGCATTATACATGTCATTGTGTTTAGGATCGTGTTTGAAGGTGGTTGGTTATATTTCTCCAATGCATTATACACACCTCCGTATTAACCCCTAGATGAAGAATATGACACCTTACATGGTCCATGGAAGTACCTTTGTTGGCATTATTATTTCTAAAAAAATTTCATAAAGAACATAACCAACTATATGGACTTAAGTTTAAGGCCATATAGCTTATTAAAATTTAAGGTTGTAGGTTTTAACAAACAGAGGAGGTAGAAAAGAGGGAGTTCTTTAGCCAAGAAATATTTTGATGTTGTTTCTTTAGCCAAGAAATATTTTGATGTTTTTAAGTTGTTCTATATAAATTTTGATGAAGTTTGCATCATTTTTTGAGTATAGAGCAAGATTTTAACAACAGTCCTGTGAAGATTCAAGATTCAAGAATAATGACTTCTTTATCTTGTTTTCTTTACTACTTTTTTGTTGACATTCTTTGTGCAATTATGAACTAATAGGGATATAGATTTACATAGGATGAATCTAGATGTAATATACATTGATTGATTTCTAATTTAATCAATTTCTAGTTTTCTTATAATTTATCCATGATTTTGTATTAACTAAATTGAAAAGGAAAAGGTAGAAGATTCAATATTTGATTCATACATCAACCTATCAAGATAGTTCATAGAATGATTAAAAAATTCTTAGGTTTTCCAAATTTGAATTGAATTTTGGTTGATTAACCTATGAATAGGGGTTGGACACCTCGAGAGAGAATATAATCTAAGTTAGGAACTCTTATTAGTTTAAAAAGCTAGAGTAATTCGTTAAGCTATAATGAAACTCAATATAGAAAAGTTCTAAAGGATTTCTGACCAAAATCTAGTTAATTTATTAATAGATTGGCTTAAGATTATTGCTTTTTTAGTGTCTAGATTTGTTATTTTCTTTATTTTTCCGATTTAAACAACTATATTAGTTTGCCTATATTCTTAAGTTTGTGAATAGTGATTAGTTAACCAACATTTTTCGTGGGATCAACTCATACTCATCAATGCTAGCTATAACTATATTGTGCATTTGTAGTAAAATATTAATCAAAATTTTGACACCATTTCTAAAGATTAGGCATTAATAATTGTAGATTTACAAACTGACTAGAATAGGTTTTTTTGTTATTTGTTTACTAATCTTTCTTTATTCTTTCTCTTTTGCATATTACTTCTTATATATATGCAATTATGACAATGTTGGGATTCTAGTTGAGTTAGATTTTGAGATTAAAAGAAAACTTCATATAATAAGAAGACTTTAAAGGAGAAGAAAGGCTAAAGAAATGAAGATGGCTATAGAAAATATGAGTTCACTAAAGGATTTTCCCATATTGAATACCTAAGGCATCAATTCAAATAGTATAAGGCTAAATGTCAAAGCTACCAACCTCTAGCTAAAGCATTCCTTATTATTTATACTACATCAAAACCAATATGAAGGTTTAACATTTAAAGATCCCAACCTATATTTATCAATGATTATGGAGTATTGTAACATGTTAAAGCTAAATGATGTATCTCTTGATGCCATCAAGTTTCAATTCTTCCCTACATAGCTCTCTCATGCATTTTTGGAAAAATATTTTCCTCCAGGCAAGACTGCACACATAAGAAATTAGATCATTACCTTTACGTAGAAGGAAGACGAGTCCTTATATAAAGCGTGAGAAAGATACACTGATTTGTTATGGTCTTGTCTACACCATGAATTAGAGAAGGGCTTGATGTTTTAAACCTTTTACAATTGAATGATCTATAACACTAAGATCTCTGTAGATGTTGCTACTAGTAGAGCCCTGATAGATGGATAATTGAACATATTTTGATCTTATATTTACTGTGTTTTTGTTTGATTTTTTACTTTTGGTGTATATTTGGTACTTAATTTGTTTCAAGTTTGTATGCAAATTATAATTGCCTTCATGGACTTAAAGGAAAAGAATTTATACTTAAACATGGTACAAAACGAAGATTTGACATACAGAAAGGATGCATGGTCATGCATCTACTTGTGCACTTTCCCAAGGTTTTGCACTTTTGTGATATTCAAAATTTTTTGGTTGTGCACGGTTTGATGCACGATCATGAAAGAGACTGTATATTAGTTAAAACCTTAGAATTCCATATAAAAGACAAATTTCGAAGGCAATTGGTAAGGAGAGATGACAGGAAGCATTTTTAAATTTTCAAAGACAATTCCAAGTGCGATTGTAATCTAGAAGAGAGGAAAATGCAAGGATTTTATCGACGGATCCATCAAAATACAAGATCAGCCTACATTGCCAAAATACTCGAGAGAAGACAAGCAAGGAGATTCAAAGTTATGATTCTGTTGTTTTTGATTAAGTTTCCTGTTTATGTAACTTAGGTTCCTATTTATATATATATGATTTTATGTTCATCGATGTATAACTAAATTTTCCATTAGTATTTAGGCTAGATGAACCTATTTGATGCCTGAACATATGTTGATTATTTTATGAATGTAATTGATTGTTTGATTTATTAAGATCCAATTACTTGTTTTATTTATGTTCCAGTAATCCAGAATATTAGATCATAATTTAATTTCAGATGTAACGATTGAGAAATCCTAGGTTTAACTAGATCTGCAATAACTGGAAAGAGTTGATTGCAACTTTAGAGATAGGATGACATAAATCTTCCGATTAGGGTGAAACTTAAAGAGGAATTCATAAAACGGTAACAAAATCCTAAAAAATTTAACCTGAGTAGTTCGATTAGAAACCTTAGGATTAGTTGTTAGTAGACTCAAGGTTAGCTACTAGCACATCATAAGAGTCTCTGTGGTCCAATAAATCATCAACCTAATTGCATAACAAAAGATTAATCTACTACGTTTTGGGGGGATTCGAGCCTAAATACTAATCACTTGATATCGGTAATCAACTTAGTGTTTCGTAATTCTCTACTTAATCATGTTGCTTATTTATTTTATTTGCTTAATTTAGTTTCTTTAATTAAAAATCACAATTAATTTGTAGGCTAGATAATAGAACAATGGTAATTACTAGTACTCGTTATCCTCATAGGATCGACCTGTACTTGTTGGTACTAACCACAGCTACATCGTGCACTTCCAGTATAACAATATTGAGCTTCACAAAATAAGTCAATCAAACCTAATGAATAAGACAGTAGATGAAACATACTCCTTAATAAAGAACACAACTTAAAACCACTATTAGTGGTTGTGAGAGAGTTGCTTCAAGAAGATTTCAGGTAACTATGATATAGATTCCCTAAACCCTTTAACTATTAAGGTAGACATCTTTTCTAAAAAATTTGATCATATAAATGTTTATTATGTTAGTGTTATTAACATGGTTTGTAATATTTGTGGATCCTAATAACTCTTAGCTATAATTGCTAATTGAAGAACTATTTCTTACAACCCTTCTATGGAACATATTTAACTTTATTAATAATGCCAATTAGAAGAATGACCTATAGGAACCATAATGCTTTCTTATATGAAAATTGGTTTAATCATGCACCTCAGAATAGGTAACCACCTGGTTTTTAGCTTAGACCATGCAATCCACCTCCCTAAAAATTAAACTTAGAGTCCTTTATAGAGAACTTATTTACCATTCAGGCTAAACAAATTAAAGAATTCAAAATGGAGATTAGGAAGCTCAACTCTATAGTAGATTTAGATGCTACTCATAATAACATACTTAAACTCAAATTGCTTAATATATTGGTGTCATTATTAGATTACCTGGTCAATTGCCTAATAAACTTGAGAATCCAAAAGTGCATATTAATGATATGATGTTGAGGGGTGATGAGCTAATTAGGAGCCCTAAGTTAGAGAATATAGAGAGTGAGGGAGACCTAAAAAAGAAGACATCTACTAGAGATGAGAGGGAGTTTGAAGAAAAGAAAGAAGAAATTCAAGAGATAAAATATATTCCCCCTGCACCTTATAATCCCTTTATACTATTCCCCTAAATATTGGTGAAGTTGAACTCAGATAGGAAGTTTAGGAAGTTTTCAAATGTTCTTAAAGAAATCATATTAATATCCCCTTTACTAATGCTTTAAAGCAAAAGCCTTCTTATGTCAAGTTCTTAAAAGAGATTTAATTTAATAAGAGAAGGCTTAAGGAGTACGAAGTTGTAAATTTTACTTAGGAAGGTAAAGCCACAACTTAAAAGGAACCACCTCTAAAGCTTATGGACCTCATTCATTTCTCTATCCCTTGCACTATTATCAATATAAGCTTTGTTCATATTCTATATAGTCTAGGGGCAAACATCAACCTTATAGCCCTATTTGCTTATAAGAAGCTCAAAGTGGGCAATCTTAAACCCACTATTATTTATCTACAATTGGCAGATCATTCGATAAAATGTCAATAGGTATAATAGAATATGTGCTTATCAAAATAGGTATTCTTATTCTCATGGATTTTATACTCTTAGAAATGGGTGAGGACAGGAGTGTGCCTTTGATTTACCCTAATTGATGTTTATAAAAGGAAGCTAACCCTATTGGGATGAGAAACTGGAATTCAAGAAATATGAATCCAAGAATCATGTTCATGGTAAGTGTAATGCCTCTATTTTGATGTAACTAGTAAGGACACACCTTGTCTTATACAGGAGTTAAAACTGGTAGATGCAAAGAGGATAAGTTTAAAGCTAAAAGACATAAATGGAATGGGCGAACACATCATAAAAACTTGAAGTATGCTCAAAAGCTAATTATTTTGTTTAGAAAAAGAAGAAGAGTAAAGCTAAAGGTGGAACTCAAAGAATCTTATACCTACAAAGTAAAAGTCCTCCAGGTTGAAGTTGACGGAAAGAGATCGAACTTATAACCTAAAACAAGCACTTATTAGGAAACAACCAACCTCTTCACCTTTGATTTTTTTATTAATTATTATTTGATTATTTTTTTTATATCTACGTCATATTCTTGGTTTTATTTTGTTGAGTTTCATTGAAATCTCATACTGTGTTTATAGTTAGTATGTTATTTATTTTTTACAAGTCTTTAGGCTAACATAGGCTTCAATATGCCATTGTTTCAACTATGTGCAAAACCTTAAGAGAAATGAAATGTGATACTTCCTAACTTAAGAGCTATATGATATCTTGTAGGAGCTATGATGACAAACACACCATCGGGTCCCTCTAAGGACATGCTTGTGTTAACCTACATAAGAGCACCAAAAACTTATAAAATATACCACTTTTAAACATGATCAAGTATATGGTAGGGTTTCCATACTCATATTATGAACACATCTTAAGGTAAGATTGCAAGCCTTCGTGTTATAGCCCATATATAAAAGTAAAAAAGAAACAAAAAATGTCATTTTTAAATACGTGCCTTACACAACCCTATATAAGACCAATGTTCCTTCACTTACCTTTTATGTTTTCTGTGCATATTTATTTCAAATGATATGAACCCATATTTAGCTTCACGTACCCGTGTGTTTCCAAAAATTAGCATCTACACGATACCATATAAATGTTGTATACTATGTTAGAAATAATTTACAACCTTATGTTTCCCCATTTTTAACCGTGTTTCTTCTCATTTCTCTCTAAAAGCTTAGTTTCTCTTTTAAATATTAGAGAGATAAAGCATCCCTTATCCCTCCCTAATCATACATAGGGCAACCTAGTGCAACCTTTAATTTTCCTTCACTAAATATTTAGCTTCATCCATGTAATTTTTTTATAACATCCATATTTTTTATAATGCCTATATCTATTATCCATTATTTTTGGGGTGATTGAAAAATGACTTAATTGAATTATGACTTATATGTGTTTTATATGAATAGAGATTCTTAATGTCTTACAAAGGATGCTTTAGTACCTTATATTTTTTGCATTGTTTGGTTTGGAATCTAAAACAAACTAAAGGATATAGGAATTGATATTTTAGCATTATAGGATATAGGTAATGGGTATCATACGCAAGAATGATGGAAACATAAATATAAAAGTGTTTAATGGTTCATTCTTCCATCTTATATTTTATTACACTACACTCCACTCTTATACATTCATATGATATCAATTATTGTTTTTCAAGATCTTATTTATGTTTTTCTATAGATATAACACTATGAAGAGGACTTGGGGACCATATAGACCATCTAGGAGACCTGCACAGCCATTACTTCATAAGAGGGCCATAGTACGCACCATTACCTTTATATTAGACACTACTACCTAAATGACACATTCTTCAAAAAGGTAGTAAAGGCTAGAGCAAACACCCCCAGTGTTGCCACCCCCCGCAATAAAGGCACAGGCTTTTATGGATACTCAAAAGCAATTGGATCATACGTTGCTCATTTTGAGACATAGGTTCAGTGGAAAAGAAATTAGACATTTTGCACCAAACAATTTAAAGTGTCTTGATTCATCGATTGGGACATCCTTAAACAAGTTAATCTCGCTGATGAGGTGTATGAGATTATTTATTTTGATGGGTAGTCAATTTGATTTGACCATAGTTCATACGCATAGTAGAGGTAGATGACACATAGTAGAGGTAGATGACATCAGGATTTCATAGGCAAACACATCATTCCTCAAGTTGAGAATGGGAGGCATAGACCATAGCCTAAGTTGCAACCAATTTGTGGTATCTCGTTTACAAGCTATTGGATCATTTGATGTATGAGGAAGGAGAGCATAAGAGTTATCAAAAGGCAAGAACTATTTTTAATCTAATACATATGCCAAAGGTAGAGGATGCACTTCACAACATCTTTATATAGTTGGTTTGCAAATATCTCAACTAAGCTAATGTTATGATCATTGGCGGAGGCATGATGATTACATGATTTGCATATAAGATAGCAGTGCCTATAGACAAAATGGACCTTATAGTGGCAACTACTCCTATGTCCATAACCATGAATATTCTTAGGGTGATGTGAATGGTCAAGTTGAGGAGAGATAATTGGGGGTAATATTAGCACTCTAAGTGCACCACTACAAGTAGATAAGGAGGGACCAACTTAAAATGGCCAAATTACAAGACCTGAGAGAGCTTTAATGCTAGCTCCACTTGTACTATCAACACCAATGGCTTAATCGACCAATCTTACTTATACAAAGGCTTATATGCATTGATTGGACAACACTATGGTACATATTATGCTTCACCTTGGAGTGAAGATTTGATCTACACTCATGTGAACAAATGATTCAGGTGTATGGGATGAGATGGAGCACGAGTCAATAGAGCATAAGGAGGATATAGCCAATCCTGATAGGAATAAGGAGGCTGATGAGCTTGAGGGACTAGTCGGAGAGGAGGATATCAAGGATGTTGATTTTAGAAAGCCAAAGGAGACTATTATACCTATGAGAGAGTAAAATGTTGTCCTAAGTGACAATACAAGGATAGTGGCAACCAAGCCCTCTATAAGGAGCCTCAAAGTGATGATAACATTTGATAACCTAAAAGACCAGTGGCCGATAGAACCCTATACGCCGCCCCAAATACCATTACGTCTTCCTTAGGACCTATGATCTACCCTTTATAGTCTATTTTAACACTTCACTACCAAATCAATAGAATAGATTCATATCCTGACTTGACTATGTGACTCAAAATCGAGGAAATTCATGTTCTTTAAAATCTCTTTCCCCTTTTTATTCTTATCATTTCCTTGCATGTTTGAAAATATTAAGGACAATGTTTAACTTATATATGGGAGAAGTATTATGAGATATACTCATCCTTATCAATTTTGTCATGACTTTCTCGATAGGAAGTAAATTTTGGAAATCTTGTTTTCTTTGAAAGCACACCATTGGAAATAATTCATTATAAATTTAATTATTTTAGCGAATTGAAATGCTTATGTAATTAGTGATGATTATTGAAGAATAAGTGAGTTTAATTTGCTTAATAGATATAGAGAATGAATACTTGATAATCATTATGATATTCTTTGTTTAAAATACATATGTATAAGTAATTATAACTTCTTTTTAGCATTTTGATTATTCCAAAAAAAATAAAAAATGAATAAGTAAGCATAACAATTTCACTTCGCTAGCTTCATACTAATAAAAGGTTAAAGTTAATAAGTAGTGCTAGTAGCCATTTGAAATATTAACCTAGTTAAGTAATCATGACAAGGTGTTTACTCTCACGTAAAAGAATTAGGTGACTTTTCAAATCAACCTCTAATGCTCTTGTTTAAATTTATGTCTTATTAATAAAACCATGTGAAAATGTTTGAAAGTTGGAGCATTTTATTTTTTATATGTTTATTTTATACATATAATTTGAGCATTGTGATTCAGGTTAAAGTTTAAATAATCGTGAAGTGAATAGAATTGTAATACCCGGTATCTAGTTTACTCGGTACACCGAAATAAATCAATATTTGAGATTGATGTCATTAAAACCAAAGCAGTGAATAATAATTTTAGTGACATCAAATTAATGATGTATGATATTTTTTGGTGGTCATAGGAAATTGTCCGAGCAGATGTTTAAAAACCAGAACAAGGATGACATTTTTGTAAATAAGTGGACTTATGGCATATAAAAGGGCTTAGGTGGAGAATAAGACAAAAACCTATCTTCTTCCTCCTCCCTCTCTCACGAAAACTCCATGGATGCTTCTCTCAATCTTTTTCAACTTTTGTAGCAAGAAGAGGAAAGAGATTCAAGCTATTTGGGTGGTATAAAAAGGTAAACATCCACTCCAATGTTTAGATCTATGGATTAAAGCTTGGTTTTTCTCTTCTTTTATGAAACCCACTTGATGTAATGTATGAGTTTGATGATTTGAATGATAGATCTGTGTTCTTTGATGTCTAGTGACACTTATATATAAAGAGATTTCGTTTTTATGGTGATTTGGGGGGTTAAATCAAAACCTAGGGTTTTGAAGGTTAAGCTGTCATGGAGATAGATTCGTGGCTCTCTTTGTTCATTTCCTTTGAGCTGTTTAACGTGTGAATTTGGAGAAACTCAAAACATAGAAGTTGTATATCTAGATGTCTTCTATCTCCATGAATTTTTTTACGATTTTAGGGTGATCCTAATAAGAGTAATAGGCCCCGAATTGTTTCTGGTTCTAAATACCAACGAGATTAAAACGAGAACTGAAAGTAAATTGTTTGAAGACCTTAGGGTTAGAATTGGATGATGAGTTCTTCTTACGAAATGTTCCAAAATGTGTCTTCTAAGTGCTGTACAAAGGAAATTTTAATTGGATGAGTATTCTGTTAGATATGGTCGAATAAGTGAAGGTTGTTACTAACCTTAGTGATACAGAAGAGAACAGAAACAGGTCAGGCTTGTAAAAATCACAAT
>JANZLX010177854.1:0-12672 GCA_025531955.1 Erythroxylum orinocense
TGTGTATTGTTGAATTATTGTGATTATTGAAATTGCATTGCGATTTATGAATAATGATCAAGTTATGCCATTGAAACCTGTCATGACATTTTATGTGAATGAAAAGATAGAAAAGCTCGAAAGTATGAGCATTCGATAAATTGATTTAAGCATGATTATGTGCTTTTATTTGGGCAAGAGAGGAACGTTTCGTTAGTCACGTACACGTCGACGTATAGCTTTATCTCGGCTGCCCGTTTGAGGCTACGAAATCCTGAGAAATTAGACTTGTTTTGTTCACGGTTTAAACTTCGGTTTATCCGTTTTATTCCACAGAACTATCGAGCCATTTTTTTGTGCATTGCATCTTTGAATTGTCAAGTATGTTGCATAAATTGAGTGTTCTGTATTGATGGTTAAACAGATATGTTATGTTGACTAAGAATTTGACTAAGAATTTGAGAATGGAGCTTTTTATGCATTCAATATGATTTTTTTATGAAAAATGAACATTTCAACACTTTTGCTTATTCTTCGTTATAAGCATGTTACCCACGAGCTTAAAGCTCACCCCTCCTTTCATTCCCATCTCCAGGTGATGAGAACGAGGTCAGAGGAAAGAAAGTAAAGGCTTTTGTTTGGTTATGCACATGTTGAGAATTTTGGGGTTATGTGTCTTTTGTATTCGGATATTTGATATTGATGTTGTAATATGGATTGGAATGCCATTAAAGTTTGTAAACATTTATCTTATGTTGTAAATGAATTATGGATTTGAAATATGAATTGTGTATGAATAGTATGGGTTGAGTTGATGATCTTTGATATAAATTGTTTCGATTTATTAATAAGTGAATTGTATGGAAAAAAAGATATGAAGAATCATATGAATTGAGGTTTGAAGTTGAGATAAATTTGGTGTTGATTTATGAAGAATTTGACTGGTTGATTTCTATCTTTCCAACGATTTTAAAGTATGCAAATTTTGATTATTGGAGTAAGTGGTTAGGTTTTGGAAACGGTACCCATCATGTTTGGTATCAGAGCAAGAAAACATATGATTCGTTTCTGATGAGATGGGTTCCAGGAACGGGATCCAACATTAACAGTGAATCATTATATAATAGATAATTTATATTTTATTAAATCAACTAATTAAATTAATTTTTCCAAATATATTTAATTGGTTTATTAACTAATTGTGTCTTAATTAATTAGTTATATTTTAATATGTGCTAAGTGTGTTGCAATTAATTAAATAATTAAATTATGTTGTATTTAATCAACAAAGTAATGATGTGTATATTAATTTAGTAAAAGATGTTATAATAAGAAACCTGCACGATTGTCACTTGTTAATTCACAACCTTGTATAAGGATTATGCCTCTAACTATCAAGTCACAGGCGTGACTGTATATATATAGTAGTGAAGATTGGATTAGCCAGCAAAGCTTATGGTTGATGTTTAACATGAAATGAAAAATGAGTGAATATTTTTGACCTTTGAGTGCTTGAAAGAAGGGAAAATAGAGTGAGTGTCTATCACACTTGTTAATGGTATTTGAGTTGATGTACTTGTGAATTATGGTTATGCATGCGAAGAATAAACTGTTCACAAATTATTATGAGTTTAAAAATCTTAGGTTTTGTTGATCCAAATGATCTCTTAACATCTTCAATTATTAAATGAGAAAATAAGGTGTTATTAATTTATTTTAATGTTTGTGTTTTTATGGTTCAGTGTTTTTAATGATGCCGTTTTTTTTTTCTTTTACTAATTTCACCTTATTGTTGATAATTGAATATTATTAAGTCTCTTTAACAATGTTCTTGCAAAGAAAAAAGGAGACAAAATTGCAAAAAGAGAGAGAAGACAAAAATTGAGGACCAAGGACTGTTAAGAAGTCGAATGTTGCATGCTATAAATGTAACTGTTGATAAAAAGGATGGTGCGAAGAAGAAGAAGATAGCCAAACAGAAGGATATAGAGTCGCTTTATTATATAATTGTGGGTTTTGATGTTCATGTAGTATTTCATGTTTGTGCCATGAAGGTTTTAGTTGAACGTTATATTTAATTGATTGTCTAATAAGTCACATCCCGTGATGTTGTTAATATACCGCACCTAATTGCATTGTTAATGTTTAATTTGTGAGTAAAAAGTTTTGATTATTCGATAGTTTAACTTTGTTATATGATTGTTGAATGTCATTTTTATGTAACACTTCATGTTTTTGTCGGTAAGGTTTTAGTTGAATTTTATGTATGGAAATTTATGGTTGATATAATTTTAAATTAATTTAAAATAATCACAATTAATGATTGAAAATCATTGGATAAATAAAAGTTTGTTAAACATGATTTAAAAAAACAATAGATTGATTTGATTAATTATTATCGTTAAACTAATCAGGTATAAATTCATAGGCGTCAATTAACTGTCGTTGTGCTCAAATCTTTTTTCATTTCTCAATAAAAAAAGATTTAAAACTTAGTTAATTAATTAATTTTGAGATAATAAATGAAAAGTAAAATACAATAAATACTAATATTTAGTATATATATACATACTCAGTATATATATAGCTTAAGTGATCATGCTTGTAACTTCTTTTTAAATAAATATATTATTATTTAAAATATTATTCATTTTGTTGATTAATTTAATGTACTATTTAATCAATTAATTATATTTTAATGTATCAATTAAATTATGGTTAATTATAGCTAAATAAAGTTAACAGTGGATCATTATTTAATAGATAATTTATGTTTTATTAAATCAGCTAATTAAATTAAGTTTAGTTAAAATATTTAATTGGTTTATTAACTTATTGTGTCTTAATTAATTAGTTATACTTTAATATGTGTTAAGTGTGTTGCAATTAATTAAAGAATTATAATTAATCAACAAAGTCATGATGTGTATATTAATTTTATAAAAGATGTTATAATAAGAAACCCGCACGATTGTCACTTGTTAATTCTCAATTGTGTATGAGGATTATGCCTTTGACTATTAAGTCATATGCGTGATTGTATATTTATATATGTTGAAAAATGAAAAAATTGGATTGATAGATTAAAGTTGAAGAACAACATTAGGAGAGTAGCAGTAATCTCCTTAGTCTCCTACAATAAAAACGACAACACTACTACACAATACAAACAAACCATTTGGAACAACAGCATAGCAAGAAGATACGACACCGTTTCTTATCCAAGGTAAGTCGATTGTAAAGATGTAAGACCCTTAGCATCTACACATCGAAAATGCTAGTGTTTCCAAATTTGGGCTATGAGGACTGAGGTAATCCAAAGATTTCTCGGCTTGCTTTCGTGATCATATTGACAATATGACAGCTAACTTCCTAAGTAACGCAGTATATCTTCACAAGATAGTCCACAAAAATAATCAACTAAAGACATCATTTATAGTTCATCTCCATGGAAAGATTAGGTTGGACATTGCATGGTAAGAAACATTTCCTTATTTATGCTTATCATTTGATCCCCTATTATTGGTATTTGGGATATTTCTTTCTCTTCCTGGTTGATTTCCTTTTTGCAGTTTTTGGCTGCACACAAAAATATCTTTGAATGTTAAGATTTTGGTTGCATCTGATGGAGAATCACTATCCTCTGCTACTATATCTCGACTGCTTTCCTGAGGGGAACCTACTTTTTGTTTTGCATTCTAGGAGCTGGTTATTCATATTCCCCTGACTTACCACACCATAATCATTGGAGTTTACCATTGTTGACTGTTTTTCATACTCCAACCTATCCTTAGAAATCTCATTTTGCCTAATAGTTGCTAATGAAGTTAACATGTTGGCCTAATCCATCTGACAATGCTCCAGATATTATGAGGTGAAGTGATGCACTTCATTTTCCAAACCCTCGTAGTCCACCTCAATAACACTACGAACAACATTCTTCAGTCCATTTGCTTAAACTAATCCTTCCCCTAAGGGTGCTTCGGAGACAACTCTACTGTCTTCAACTACTGCACCAACGTTATCATTAACTACAACAGAAACTAGTAACTCCTCATTAGCATGTTGAATATCCACAACATTATCAATGTTCACATAAACTACATTATTCTCCCTTTCAGCCACTTTAGAAATGTTGTCAAGTTGCACATCCGATTCAGTCACAATAAAATTCTAATCATTAGCCTGCTGAATATTCACAACATCAACTATATTCCCATTACTGACATTATACTCCAAAGTCGTGTCTTGTACTTTCGATAGCATATCAAGGGATTGCTCCACTGTAGCCAATTTCCCATCCGTTAGAGGTACATTGGTCTCCAAAATCTGCTCCTCCATAATTGATTTTTGCTTCAAATTCTTACCCCCTAACTCCATCTCTTTGATAATATGGCTATGACGAATCGCTAACGTAAGGGAGTCAACTACTTCCCTTTTGGATGCCTTTGTTTCGTCAAACCGCATGTTTTCTTCCCAGTTGTTGGCTTCCTAGGGTAAGAAATATTAACCTCAGATTTCATCAAGTCACCATTCTCGCCTAACTTCATTATAGGCAGTAGATCAGGGAGTATTTGTCCCTCCTCACTTCAATACAGATTTTGGCATAGCACACAAGTTCCATGTTGGTTGTTTGAATATCCATGCTAATCGGTTTACCTAGAGAGCTCGCTAGGAAACTCAAGCCATCCACACTCCAAAATTCTAACTGAATGTTATGAAATTGGACCCATAAAGGGATAGTTTCTATTTTACCTTTGGTAAAATCGAATCTAGGTCTCCATCTTTGGATGAACAATGGCTGCCCACTAATATGCCATGGCCCCTATTCCAATATTTCTGGAATATTGGCTTCAAAGTTGAACTTGAAGATGAAAGTCATCATCTCGAAGTATGAATTTCTCTAAGCCTTTCTTCCCCCACTAAGCCTTTGCCCAATCCTTCACAACTGGAAAAGCTATTCTCTTATTCCAGAATACCCCAACCAACGCAGAAGCCTAGAAATTAGCTCCTGCTTTAAGGAGTTCCAGGGGAGGGGTTAAAATTCCATCCTTCGTGACATTCTGGAAGTGTCGCAAGGCACCCCGATTGCATTGAATCTATGGCATGGATTTCTACACTGTGAACAGAAGATTCGAGTGAGAGAGAGTAAGAGGAAAACAGAGTAAATAAACGAGCTTTTTATTATGTCAACCGTCCAGTACAAAGCTAGATTTCATAATATATACAACTGAGTTAAAAGAACAGTACAAGATAAAAAAACTACACACTTTATTATGTACATAAAACTACAACAGTGACCACATGAATAATTGACTTACTACTTAACATCCCCCCCTCAAGTTGGAAGTTAGTGAACATCCACCAAACCCAACTTGGACAAAATGGCAGTAAAAAGAGGAGCAACCAATGCCTTTGTAAACAAGTCAACCAACTGATGCTTGGAAGAAACATGAGCAGGAGAAATGAAACCCAACTTGAATTGATCATGAACAACATGGCAATCACTATCAAGATGTTTGGTACGTTCATGAAACACGGGATTGGCAGTAATATGAAGAGCCGACTGATTATCACACCACAAAGGAATCGGACAAGAAAAAGGAATCCGTAAATCCTTCAATAAATAGAAAATCCACAACAACTCACAAATAGTGGACGCCATACTCCGATATTCAGCTTCAGCCGAGGATCGCGAAACCGTAGCCTGTTTCTTGGTCTTCCAAGAAACCAAAGAATGGTCCAAAAACACACAAAAACTCGAAATAGAACAACTAATATCCATACACGAACCCCAATCAGCATCATAATAAGCAACAAGTGAATAAGGAGAAGAATCAACAGGCATAGAAGAACCAGCAGCAACAGGAAAAAATAAACCCTTAGAAGGGCAACGCTTCAAATATCTCAACAGATGCATAGCAGCATCCCAATGAGCTTGACATGGAGCAGTCACAAACTGACTCAAATGCTGAACTGCAAAAGTGATATCATGACGAGTAAATCCCAAATATAACAACCTACCAACCAACTTACGGTATTGGCATACATCCTCCAAGAAAGATCCAGAATCAGCCGAGAACTTCAAGCCCTTAAGCAATGGGGTAAACACTGGTTTGGCACCAGTCAAACCTGCATCAGACAATAAATTAAGCACATATTTGCGTTGATTCACATACAAACCAGTGGAAGACCGAGCAATTTCCAACCCCAAAAAATACTTGGCAGAACCAAGATCCTTCACAGAAAATGCAGAAGCTAACAATTGTTTAACATCATCCAAAACATCCACAAAAGGTCCAGTTAACAATATATCATCGACATAGATCAACAGTGCCACAAAATGGAGACCAGTAGACTTAGTAAACAAACAATGATCATGCTGAGATTGAAGAAAACCATAAGAAAGCAAACGCTTAGTGAATTCACGATTCCACTGACGGGAGGCTTGCTTCAACCCATACAAAGATCGATTGAGCTTGCAAACCTGATTAGGACCAGCTGCAGTATAACCATTGGGAGGAAGCATATGAACTTCCTCATCAATATGTCCATGTAAAAATGCATTATTAACATCTAATTGATGTATAGGCCAAGAAAATTGAGCAGCTACAGCTAACAATATACGAACAGTGACAGTTTTTGCAACAGGAGAAAAACTGTCAGTGAAATCAACACCCTCAATCTGATGATACCCCTTGGCCACTAACCTGGCCTTATATCTATCAATTGACCCATCAGGCTTAAGCTTAACCTTAAAAACCCATCGGGAACCAATGGCTTTCTTACCAGCAGGTAAAGGAGTCAAATCCTAAGTATGATTAGATTCTAATGCAGCCAACTCCAGCTGCATTGCCCTTATCCAATGATCATGAACCTTAACTTGATGATGAGATTGAGGTTCCTCAATAACAGAAACATTAGCTAAAAAAGACATGTATGTGGAAGACAAATGAGGTGTAGGAATAAAAGGGAAAGTAGGAAGGGAATAGCTAGAGGAAGAAACAACAGGAGGAGGAAAACGGTTTGTAGTGGCATGAGAAACAAAATCAGTAAGCCAGGTGGGTTTAATAGGAACTCTTGTACTCCTACGCAGAGGAGGAGTAGGAACAATAGGACATGGCAAAGAAGGAGAAGCAGGAAGATCAAGAGAAGTAGAATCAGTGCGGAAGGAGGTAAGGTAGGAACACATGAATGGTCATTCAAAACATCAGAATATTGATCAAAAGAAACTAAAGGAAGTGGAATATCCACAGGTGCAAGAGATAAGGACTGAAAAGGATAAGTAGTTTCATCAAAAACTACATCTCTAGAAACTAGAAAAGAACCAGAAGTGATATCAAATAACTTGTATCCTTTTTGTCCAGCACTATATCCTAAGAAAACACATTTGGAAGCTCTCGGATCAAACTTATCCTTATGAGGCTTGACATTTTTAGCAAAGCATAAACAACCAAAAGATTTTATATGATCATACTTAGGAGGATAACCATATAAAATCTCATAAGGGGTTTTCCACTTGAGAAGTGGGGTAGGAAGCCTATTAATAAGATATGTAGCAGTAAGAATGGACTCACCCCAAAAATGTTTAGGTAAAGAAGCCTGAAACATGAGAGCTCTAGCTATCTGTAATAAATGTTTGTGTTTCCTCTCGACAACCCCATTCTGTTGAGGTGTATAGACACAAGACTGATGATGTAAAATACCCAAATCTATAAACAATTTCTGACAGTCTCCACTCAAAAACTCTGCCCCATTATCTGTTCGGACTATCTGAACTGATTTATGAAATTGGGTCCTAACCATCTTGAAAAAAATTGTCCAAACATCTTAGAACTTGACACTTATGAGTCATGAAATAAGTCCAAGTTTTCCTACTAAAATCATCCACTACTGTTAAAAAGTATTTACCCTCAAAAAGAGTATGTTGACTATAGGGTCCCCATATGTCAACATGAATCAACTGAAAAATAGAAACAGTATGAATGTTACTATGAGGAAACTTCAACCGAGGTTGCTTGGCAAGTGGACAAACATCACAAATTTCAATCTCTTCAACACTTTTATTATCAAAAAGAATTATATGTCTAAGTACAACATCTAAAACATGTCCTAGGCGTTTATGCCAAAGTTTTTATGTTGACATAAACTGGACATTATTAGCATCACTGGTAACACTACACAATGAAAATTTTGCTACTGTATCTGCCTTAAAAGAATCCTTATCAAGGATATACAACTTGCCTATAACCTTTCTCACTGCCAAAATGCGATCAGTCTTCAGGTCCTGCAAAATGTAGTGATTTGGAAAGAATGTAAAGGTAATAGATGAGGATTTAGCAGGTTTGTTTACAGAAAGCAGATTAAATTTGAAAGTAGGAACATGTAAGGTTTCGGTTAAGACAATGTCATTTGGTAACACAACATCACTAATGTGATGGACCCGATTCTGAGTACCATCAGGGAGATAAACAGGTATGTATTTGGCAGGAATAATAGGCTTGGTTAACAAAGAAACATCCACACACATGTGATTAGAAGCTCCTGTATCTAATATCCAAGAATCTAAATCTAGACCATCAAGACTAGAAAGGGCTAATAGAGGAAGTGTACCTGCAAAATCTGAGAGCTGTGCAAGGTTCACCAGGAGAGGATCAGTGAGGGCTTTGTTCTTAACTAGTTTCAGCAACTCTTGCTGAATCAATTCAGATAGTGGAGGATTATAATTAGTAACAGAATTACCCATAACTGATTTACTACTATCTACAGTAAATGAATTAGTATCATTTACTGTATTAGTACTACTAGATTTCACAGTCCCTTTCCCTCTTTTGTTTTGCAACTCCTTGTACCAATCGGGTACACCAATGAGTTTAAAGTAATTCTCCTTTAAATGGCCATTCTTTTTACAATAGTTACAAAACAAGTCACTTTTATCACCATTCCCGAACTTCTGTTTGGACTGTTTCCACCCCCATCGACAACTTTCTTACCAATCGACTTCTAGTAATGATCACTTACCAGGATCGGCACTGCTCTGATACCATGAGCAGCAGATTTGAGTGAGAGAGAGTAAGAGGAAAACAGAGTAAATAAAGTAGCTTTTTATTATGTCAACCGTCGAGTACAAAGCTAGATTTCATAATATGTACAACTGAGTTAAAAGAACAGTACAAGATATAAAACTACACACTTTATTATGTACATAAAACGACAATAGTGACCACATGACATCATCATCATCACCCAGTTCGAAATCCTGCAATGAAGCAGGGTCTGGGGAGGTCCAATAGTACGCAGCCTTACCTCTACATAGCAGAGAGGTTGTTTCCGGTGGACCCACATGCAAATGTGACAATATAAGAATGATGCAAATTACATAAACAAAATATTAAAAGAATAATAATACTAATAAGAACAATAATCAAGGAGAAACCCTAAAGGAAGCCAAATCTGCGAGAACCTAAATAGACTACAAAGTCCCCCCCCTCCTTGTCACATAGTAAGTAAGGAGACCTCCCTTAGAGACCCTGTCATAAGGCCACCCTATTGTCCCCCCGCATCCACCGGGCAATGGCACACATGACACGGTATCTCCTAGTAACTATTTTACTGATCTTGGGTAACTGGACGGTTAATCCTTTACCCTGATCCGATCGCGCCATATTTTTCTAGTTCTAGCGACTACCTCATTAAGGGCCAACCCTGACATATCCTCCTTGATCACTTCCCGCCAGTTCTTGTAAGGCCTCCCTCTCCTCCTCTTATATTCACTAAGTGTTATTCCCTCACAGCTACGTACCGGAGCATCTGAAGACCTCCTCCACACATGCCCATACCACCTAAGCCTAGTCTCTCTCAACTTGTCGGCAAAGCGAGCTACCCGTAGTCTATCCCTCACCACCTGGTTCCGGACCTTATCTCTCCTGGTAACACCACACATCCACCTAAGCATACGCATTTCTACTACCAATAACTGTCTGATATGCCGAACTTTGGTAGGCCAACACTCTGTCTCATATAACATGGTTGAATGAATTACTGTTTTATAAAACTTCCCTTTGAGTTTTCAAAGAATCTTCCTGTCATACAACCCCTGATGCACTTCTCCATTTGGTCCAGCCTGATCTAATATGATGCACAATATCAGCATCGATATTCCCATCACTTTGAATGACCGTCCCGAAATACTTAAAACTCGTCCTCTATGGTATGACGTCGCTACCAATTACTACCGCCAGGTCATGCTCCCCTTGGTTTCCAGAAAAATTGCATTCTAAATACTCCATCTTAGGCCTGTTCATTTTAAAACCTTGCGGCTCTAACTCGCCAACAAGCTAATTGACTAACTTAATTGACCACGTGACTAATTGACTAACTTAATACTTAACACACTGTGCTTCACGTTCACCGTATTTGTCTTCAAGTTGGAGTCTTGGTTCATCTCTATTGGGTACCCATTAGTGTGCCTTCCTAATGCATCTCTGCTGAGAACTGGGAATTCATCTTTGGAGAGGGAGGCTTACCCAATCTCCACAGTCGAAGGAGGAGGATCCTCCATCAAGAAGAACAACTGCTATGGAGCTTGCGTGGGTAGCATTGAGAATGAGTTCAGATCTGGATGCTCTTCACTCCTCTTGCAGAACGTCGCCACACCTCATGCTCAAAAATCTGGGTCACCCACGCCTCACGCCTTGCAGATTTGTTGTCGCCACGCTGCATGCCTCATGTCTCCCGCCTCACACCTCGCAAATCTCCTTAAGATAAGAGACCCACGCCGCCGCTATATCTTGCTCAAGCCTCGTAGATGAGAGATACACGCCTCCGCAGATCTCCTCTCATGCCGTCGCCTCGCAGATCTCAGACACACGCTACTTCAAGGGCAGCCAATGTGCTCCATGTTTGCTGCTTATGTGCCCAAACCTTCTAAAAAGGTGCATATATATTGAATATTAGTATCTGATAGTATCTAAAAATTAAGGGTTAATAATGCAGGGCCAACACTAACATGCATATTAAAAATTAATACTAACTATTAAATATATTAATCAAAATTTAATCTATCAATTAATTAATAATGTACATCTCAAAAATAATTAATTAATGAAACTATAAATATTTTATATTTTTGTCATAACGACACTTAATTTACGCATGTAAATTTATAACTGATTAATTTGATATTATTATTATTAAAAATTAATACTAACTATTAAATATATTAATCAAAATTTAATCTATCAATTAATTAATAATGTACATCTAAAAAATAATTAATTAAAAAAACTTTAAAATATTTTTATATTTTTATCACAGTAGCACTTAATTCATGCATGTGAATTTATAACTAATTTAATTTAATAATAATAATAATTAATCAATCTATCGATTATAATTTAATCAGGGATCAATTATATATAATTAAATTTTAATACTATTTTATAATGTTATATTTATTTAGCAATCATTAATCATTAATTGTGATTATTTTATCAATTTTAGATTAATTTAAAAGTAAATCAGCCATAAATTTCCATTTCTAGATAAAGTATCATTTAATAAATTAATTAATTTATTATATACAAATTATTACGAATTATATGAAAATTAATTAATTAGCTATACTTTAAAGGTGTTAAATTAAGAAATGAAAAACTATCTTTGTCACAGTGACACTAATAAGTAATCAATCTATTAATAAGTGTTTAATTAGTAAATTTATTTATTTATCTAGTATTAATTTAACAACTGCAATTTTTGGATTAATTGATTATTTAAATAAGTAATTATTAATTTTCATTGTAAATTGCCTGGTAACAAGAAAAAAAATAATCATAATAAATTTGATTATCTAATCATTGACTGTTAAATTTATTTAGTTTTAATTAATAATGATTAATAAATAATAAAATAATAGATGTATTAAAATAGAATTAATTCATTAAGTAATACATGTTAATATTTATTAGATATTTGACCCATTATTAATTATTATATATTAAGATTTAATATATATACATCCTCAGTTGATTAATTTTATGAATTAATAGTCAATGAGTTAATTTAAATATCGCTTTTTGTTGATTAATCATAAGATAATTAATTCATTAATTAATTAGAATACGCTGATCACATAGTAAAACATAACTAATTAATTAAACACATGTAACTTTGATAGTGGCCCGTTACTTGATAGATGCAGGCGTCAAGTGTGTCAATCGTGCAGGTTTTTTTTCTTAACAATTAGTTAACACTTATACGAGGTTACAACATCTCTTATTAAATAGTTAATTAATGAATCAAAATATAATTTGTTTGTTAATTAATTATAATATAATAAATTGATTAATTAATATTCAAAATGCATAATTAATTTATTAATTAAATCCTAATTATTTGCATGTAATTATTACTTTTGTTATTATTAATTGATAACCTTTTCCTGAATATACTGAACGCAGATGTTATTATTAATTATTAACATTATCAATAATTTCTAATTATTTATTAACTGCTTTAAACACAACAAATATGGCAAAACATTTATAATTACATCCAAAACAATAAGGGTGCGTTTACTTTCTGAAAATTCTCTAGTTTTCTAGAAAAATTTTTTATAAAATAGAAAATAATTAGAAAACATGTTTATTAATAAAAAAATATATCAATTTTTCAAGAAAAGCATGTTTTCTA